>BMAO01016699.1:0-87669 GCA_019973975.1 Trichonephila clavata
AAAAATTTCTTTGTTATGCTCCCATTATTTGATGTGAGATATTCTTGGTTCCAAGACTTCACCATTCTTTCCCTCATACTCTTCTTGTAAAATTACTTAGGAATATTAACGGCAATGTCAATTTTGCGCTTGGTTGCAGCCTTGGCTAGCCAATCGGCCCGCTCATTTCCAAAAATGCCCGTGTGTCCGCGAACAAATGTAAAATCTATTTAGATGTTTTTATCTTTAAGGCTTTTAAGTTGCTTTTGGATCTCGACGATTAGTTGTAGATGAAGAAATACACTTAAGAGAATCCAAGAAGGAAAGAGAGTCTGTACAGATGAGATTGTCTGAGACATTATTTTGTTCAGGGATCCATTTAATGGCGAAGTTTAAACATAAAAGTTCAGCTACAAAAACTGTGCATTCATCACGAATTCTGAATTGAAAGTGCTCGGAATGTGCACCACTCCTGAACACAACAAAAGCGAAACCAACTCTGCCAGAAATTTTACTACCATCAGTATAGCAAATAATCATCAGTATTTTTCTCACTGTGCTTTACAATATTGATGGAATTCCTCTCTGAAGGATGAGGGAGAAAAAATGGAGACATAGTGCAATCATAATTAGAGATGGAAGAAGCAGCGAGATTTTCCCTAAAAGCAATATTATGAAGAATAGCATTATCGATTGGAGGGAATCCAGAAATAGCAAAAACTGACTCGTAACTTATGGTACGATAACCGCAAATGACCCGCAAGAGCTTTTGAGATTGTGAATCGTGCACATTTATTTGTTTTAAATTACCGTTTGAAAGGGTATTCGACAATACATTCTATTTATTGTCTATTAAGTAATCCGGTAGTGCCTAGTTTTGCATAGGGGCCCAGGGTCTAAAAAAAGCTTACGATTTCTCGGGGCCCAAGGCCTCAAAGAGTCTTAAGACGTCCATGGTGAAAATCGACCCTTAAGTGGTGTAGTGGATTGATAATTATTTCCATTTTTAAACTACTCGACGTACAATCTTGAAATTTGGTAAGTAGATTCCTTTCATAGAGTAGAGATCCGCTGCAAAATGAGTTTGGTGAAAATCGACTTCCCAAGTGGCGTTGTGTGGGCTTATAGGGGGCGTTTTAGATAATATTTCCATTTTAAAACTTCTTGACCTACCTGCTTCAAAATTGGTAGACATGTTTTTTTCATGGAGTAAAATCCGCTACAAAATGGGTTTGGGGAAAATTAACCCCAAGGGATGTTGCGGGGGGGTTAAGGGGAGTTATTAATTCCGATTTTTAAGCTATTACACGTACAGTCTTGAAATTTGGTAAGCAGATTCCTCTTACAAGGTAGAGATGCGCTACAAAATGGGTTTCGTTGAAATCGACTTCCAAGTGGCGTTACGGGGCTCAAAGAACGTTATAAATAGTTATTTCCATTTTTAAACTACTGGAAGTACAGTCTCGAAATATGATAAGCAGAATCTTTTCATGGAGTAAAGATGCGCTATATAATGTGTTTTGTGAAAATCGACCCCAGGTGGCGTTGCGGAGGCTCAAGGAGCGTCAAAATAATTTTTCCTAGTTTTAAACTATGAGACGTATAGTCTTGAAATTAGGTAAGCAGATTCCTTTCGTTTTGTAGAGAACCGCTGCAAAAAAATCAAACCACAAGTTTCATTTCGGGGGATTAAGGGGCGTAATAGATAAATATTTCCGTTTTTAAACTGTTATATCTACCCGCTTGAAAATTGGTAGGCACGTTCCTTCCATGGAACAGAGTTTTTCTAACAAAGAGTAAAACGAAAATCGACCCCCAAAGGTGGGTTGCGAGGGGTCAAGGGGAGTTATAGGAAAAAATTACTGCTTTTGAATAGTTAGACCCACGTACTTAAAATTTGTAAAGCATGTCTCTTTTATTGAATAGGGATCTACTCAGAATGTATTTTACGGAAATTAACTCCTGGGGAGCAGGGGTTACTGGGACGTATTGACAAAAAAACTCTTTTTTTTCGAACTACAAGTGCTATAATAATGGAATTTGGTTAACATTTTCCTTTTGTTAAATTGAAATCTGCTAAGAACAGTTATATTGGAGAACGACTCTCAACGGAATTACGGAGGGTATTGATAATGAAAACTTCGTTTTTGCTCCATTAGATTTAGACTTGAAATTTGTCTTGCATGTTTATTTTACAGAGCAGCAATCCACCAAAAATTGGTCTTGCGGAAATCCACTTGCTTATAGGGTTACGAAAGTGCAAGCCTCATTCTACGCTTCAATTTTAGAGATTTTTAGAAAATACAAATTAAAAGTCCTGTCCTCTTTTATATTAAGAGTCGAGAGTTACAGGTATAATTATATTCTTCAATATAATTGAATTCTTAATGCTAGGGCTTAGATATCACTAATTTATAAATAAATATATATATATATATATATATATATATAAACAGTATATATTTATAAAGCATCGAGAAATACCCAGCGAAGTGGGTGGGTTTCGGCTAGTAATCTTATAAATGCGAATGTGAGTTTGTTTGTTTGTTACGCTTCCCACCTAAACCACTAAACCAATTTTAAAAATACTTTCACCGATGGAAAGCCACATTATCAGCGAGTATTTTATCCCGTATTCGTACGGGAACTACGCGGGTGAAACCACGGGCACTGCTTAACCCCGCCAAGTTGGCGCAAGATTATGCATATACTGGAAACTTTATAAAATTGTTCTCACATTTGTAACAAATAACTGAAACATAGTGTAATTTAAGATCTTTACAAAAAGCAATTAAAATTTTTTTTTTAATTAAATGTCGAACGTTTATTATGTTACATTTTTTAAATGTCAAACTCAAACTTTGAGAAATATCGCCAAGTTGGCTAAAAACTTCTCTATTCCGACAATCCCAGAAATTTTAGTTCAAATCCCCCCCCCCCCTCCAATAAGGTTTTCACACAATGATTATGAAAAAGCTACATGATTTTTGAATGATTAGTCCGTGACGAGTCGCTGGAAATGATTTCGGTAATGAAATTTCTCAAGAATTTTCTACGTCGATTTTATAGCATTGCAATATCAAATAACAGAATTAATCCCTCAATTAACTCCAGATCAAAGTCACGTTTTCTATCAAGTGTTACGTAAAACAGAATCCGGTAGTAGTCACTCTAATTTTTTCTCGACGTCTCTAGAGGAACCTGAAAAACGTTTTTGCTAAGATTATCATAAATGTCCGCCAGAAAAAACCATAAGATAGCAGTTGTTGTATCTTCTTCCGGTATAGCTGCGACACTACTGATAGTCAGTCGTAATGCACATTTCGTTTTAAAATTACCGTTGAATCTTGCACATGAAGATTCACCCATCTGCAATTTCAGCAAAAATAGCTAGAGTCAGGATCATTCGACAATGTAAGCTTTTAGTGTGGGATGAAAGTACGATGTCTCACAAGAAAGCTATAGAAACGTTAAATCGAACTCTTCAGAATTTACAAGATAGTACACATATTTTGGAAGGAATGGTAGTTTTATTGGCTGGTGATTTCAGACAAATACTTCCAATAATCCAACGGGGTACACCGGCAGACGAAATCAGAACCTGTATTAAATCGTCAAGCTTATGGGCGAAAGTTGAAAAATTAATTCTATAAAAACGAATACGATGTGACGGGTCTATCCGCGTCAATCTTCCATTAATCCTCTTGGGTAACTTTGGGGCCAGCAATTATTCTATTTCACAGCCTCCTCGGGAAAAACACGAGATAGTGTTATGCTAATGAATTCGACTATATAAAGTCTAGATTTAGTAAGAAAGAGAAGGAGAAGGAATTGCTAAATTAAATGTAAGTATCATCTACGGATCTCTTCAGCGAGCTTAGCGAGTATTGGATAGTATTTGATATTATTAATCATTGAAGGAATCAAAAAGATTAGATTTAGTACCGACCTGACGTTAGTAAGGGTTCGTCTCCTTCGTCAATTCTGATAGCTGAGATTACTTAGTAGGGAATATTAGATTTAAAGGTTAGAATTGAATGTTAGATTTGAGTATCAGGATTAATATAGGGATTAGATAATCACTCCAGGGTTTCTACTTGTAGTTTGAACTTGTAGTTGTTATTTGTGTGTTGTTAATAAATATTTGTAATTATGGCTTTCGTTGGTGATGATATGTTTCCTTCCACACCTAGAGACGATCCGGGCAATGTGAACCCAGTCCAAGATAAGACAGGGGCACGACAACGAGAGTGAATCTTCATAACGATGTAGATTCGAGACCTTATAGAGAGGCTCTATTGAAAATCGGTGATGGATGTTTGTACGCAGATGCCGAAGGTTATATTTTACTTTCTAGAAAATTTTGTAATTTAGTAGAAAATGATGTAGATCTTATTGCTCAAGTTTACTCGGACTTGCAACAAAATTTAAATTGTGATCAGTGGTTGTGCGCAAGATCTATATTGGCGCCTTACAATGACATTCAAACGGAGTCGGCGCGGGATGGTTCTGTTGGCTGTTTGAGGGCTTATTAGCATTGGGAACAAACGCCATCAACTACGATGGCGATGTCTTGGCTGTCTGTGAAGCTGCAATGTAATTACTAGCTGCTGGCCTAGCTCCTGCAAGTTGTCTTCTTCATAGACTCCCAAACTGAAATTTTAGCCTTAAGCAACAATACACCAACTGACTGCCTTAACACAAATCAGTGTCGAACTAAAATTGGGAGCTAATCTCATATGGCTGGACTGTGGCTTTACAGTGTGTCTCAAGTCATGTTGGAATCCCCGACAATGAGAGGGTCGACCAAAAAGCCAAGCAGGGAGCCAAGTCATCTCAACCGAAAGTCCCCTTGACTCTCAGAAGAGCAAAGCGCATTATTTCCACATTCATTGACAAAAAACCAAGAGTCTTGAAAAGCCTTAGGAAACTCTGGCCACTGTGGGTCCAATTCCGACTTTTAATTTCCCCAAATGCATATTGAATTTAAACACTCTTATTAGATATTATTAACCGAATTAGATATTTTCCTAAAGCAGCTTTCGTAAAAATCATTTTTGAGACTCGCCTTTGTTACGCATCAATTCACAGTGCGCCAACAGTGCCATTGATAAGTGGGGAAAAAAATTCTTGCGGTATTGTTGGCTTTTTCATGAATTTTGCTATCAGATGAAGGATGTGTGCAAAGAGTAGACATTAATGGACAATTGACATTCAAGTTGTGCACAAACCCTATTTTTCTTAAACTGTGCTGTGTTAAAAACTCTAATATGAAACATATGTAAATCGCGCTTTCTCCCACCAGAGGACGCTAGTTGCGTCTGATATAAGCAAACATGCTTTTAACCATGGCAGTTGAATTTGGAAAAACGCCCAAAGGGTAGCGATCTGTTACCCGCGAGTTGAATTTTTGTTATGTCTTGTGTTGATATGTAGTGTGTAACAATGTATATAAAAAATCTTTAAAAATATTTGTAATTAAAAACTGAATTCAGCAATTCAAAGAACCAACCTCAATTTTTTACAATTTGACAACAGCTATCAACAACAACCTCGAATACACCTGATTGCTCTCTGCCCAGAAACCTTCATAAAATGTAGGATAATATTTATTATCTTAAGTAACCCATAGTTTAGTTCAAATATTTCTAAGAAATCAAGAACGATTTTTTAACATGTGCTATGCTATCTGAATATCGAGACCTATTTTAGCGAGACCTATAACTATTTGAAATTCAGCATATTTATTTCACTTATCATAAGTTTTATTTGAAGAAATTCTTAAATTTTTTTTGCTTGATTGATAGAACTATATGTGACTTGCGGCCGCCCCTTGCTTTGGCCACCCGTGTGCGGTGCATGCACTGCACACCTATTAGGATCGGCCCTGTGATTAAGACAAAACTCTTAAATATACACCCCTTGTAAAATCTGGCGTATAACGTGCACTTTTAACACACCAAATAAGATCGAAATTAGCGGATGCGCGTTATACACTGGGTAGGAAAACGAAAACTTTGAAAATAAAAAAAAATTGCATACAAAAGTTAGACTTCTACATAAATCGAAATATTGTTTATTTAAAATTATTACATTTCTTATGAACTTAAAGGGTTGTATTTCTAGAAGTACACTATTTTTTTCTAAAGCCTTGGGATAATACCTCGAATAAATGACTTCAAAACGTAGGAACATTCCAACGTACGTTTCAAGTTTCTTCGTAAATCAGAAGGTGCGACAGAATATACTGCGTAATTATATATATTATACTGCGAATATACCTTAAAATTTAAAAAAGCGGCTTGAAAGTATACGAGGTGGGACACACACACACAAAACGAGACTGGTTCAATAAATCATTGTACTTACAGAATCAGTTCTCCGTGACAATATCATCTTCAAATTAGTTCTTTTCAACATTCACACACTTCTGCATTCGGTGCTGCCGTTTCTGGTAACAGTTCTGGAACGAAGTTTCTGGAAGTCCCTTCAGGAGATTTTCCGTTTTTTCCTGAACGTCTTCAACTGAAGTAAAATGGGTTCCCCCTTTCGGTAAGATTTAACTGTAAGAAGTAAGAAAAAAGTCCCATGGGGAAAAATCAGGTGAATAAGGAGAGATAAGGTGCCTTATCTCAGTAATGTTTTTGCTGGTCAGAAACTGCTTGACAGATAGGACCATGTGAGCGGATGCATTGTCATGGTGCAACAGCCATCCATCACTCCCAATTCTGGCCTTTTTTTCCTAATTTTTCTCGAAATATTTTTGGTACTTCAATGTAGTAGTTTTGATTAACAGTCTGACCACTGATGTGAGTGGGCTCTCACTCATATCATGAATTTTGGCTATATTTTGGTCTGTAAGCGCTGACCTTGGGGGCCCAGCAGTTTCATCCTCTTCCACACTGATCCTTCCCCTGAAAACCTCTTATACCATTCAGACACATGCGCATTAGACAAAGTTTCTTCTCCAAAAGCTTCGGTTAATATTTGAAATGTTTTCGTGGCTGATTTCTTGTTTCACAAGAAACTTGATGTTGATTCGACAATTTTCCGGCAGAAAGCAGTTGCACGTGTTCACTCAATGACGCAGTACTCGCAACTGGCGTGATCGATTAAAGCGAAACTGTGGCCATATGAATAGAAGAGGTGTGAGAGATGATGACACCAAAACAGCTTCTGACAACTCCACTCTTTTTTTAAGCTACACACTAAATCTCGTTTATTTTGTGTTACATGTTGTAGGTGCATGATATGTACCAGTGCGTGTTATATGCCAGATTTTACGGTAATTTTTTGTTTATGTTTCAAAAAAATATGTACAAAAAGAATTCATATTAAAAATATATTGCATCTATGAGAAAAAAGAAGGCTTCCAGTCCTAAGAAATCAGAAAAAAAAATAATGCAACAAACTATGAATTTTCACTTTAGGATCTTATACATTTTATTTTATAGCGATTGTTCATGTATTATACGCAGTAAAAAACATTTTGAAAATGGGGGCACAGTTACTAATTCAGGAACAGAAAAATTACGCAATTAATATGAGTTACAAAAAAAAAAATCATTCGTTGTTACTTTCTGGCAATGAACGCATACTTTTACGCAAGACTGCAACATTGATATCACTAGAAATGTCTTGGATATTGCATTCGTACTCCATCGGTAAAATTCTTTCTGTAATCTTTTGAACAGAATTAGGACTAACATCCTGTGGTGGCACCTGCAGGAAATTTAAGAATGAATAAAGATAAAATGTGTGTGTTTGTGTGAAGATTTAATCGTTGTAACAAAGTTATAGGTACCTATTTTAAACCACTACAATGACTTTTAAAACTTATTTTAATTATTTTGCATTCGGGCCAAGTTAGAATGAAATGTTTTGAAAGCGGAGTGGCTGAACGCCTAAAAAATCAGAGGAAAACCAAGGATTTATACATAATTCCCCGAAACTCGCTTAACTTTTTTAATAATATAAAATGTACATCTATCTCTGTTACTCTTTTAACAGTATATCTAATAATATACCTGAGTTTGAAGAACAGAGAGAAATAGACTATTTAATTATTCAAGAAAGAACTATAAGATCATCTGAAATATTTATAACATGCACACAGCAGCTGATGAGATTATGGACGCTTCAAATATTTTTTATTGAAAGTACAGATCCAAGGCTGGGCATTTCATATATCGAATCTACAGTCATACTGGGCTGAAAAAGGTTCATCAGTTTGTTCCAAAAAAGATAATGATTTTGAAAAATCAGCACGTTTACAACAAACCAAATGATAAACCTAAAACTAGATACTCAGTAAAATACGTTTAACGCGAAGACGCTTAAGACAAACTATTGGTTAACACGAAATAATACAACAGTCCCAACAAGCTGCTGTGTATTTCATGTTCCCTATCTTAAGACGAAACGAAAATCGCTTAAGATGAAAAAGGAGGAGGAAGATATTGAAACTGAGCCGGCGATTACAGAAATGTTTGAGAAAGTTTATCTATTATTGGACTGTTCAACTGAATTATCGGAAGAATTCGTTGCAGTAGATGATGATAATGTGTGTACAGCACTAATTATAGCAGACAAAGACATTTTGGAGTTTTTTCAAAGCTCAAAAAATAACATTGGTGCAGATTCCGACGACGAAAATAAAGCGAATAATGCAGCTCCTGTTCTCCCGTCATCCGAAATACGGAACATCATGAAAAGTATGCGCAGTTATTTAGATACACATTCCAATGGGGAAATGAATACAAAAATGGATGACATTGAACAATTTGTTGACAATTTAACGCTAAAAAAGCCAATGCAAAGAAAAATATCAGATTGTTTTCCAAAAACTCAATAAATGCTTTGTTTTTCAAAAAACGTGAAAAATTTCTATTAAATATCATTCAGTTCATATGAATGTTTTTATTTTATTGATTTTAATTAAATACATGCATATATACACATCTATGTTAATAAAAGGAATTCTAATAAATAATGAATATATGTTGAATATAATCTAATTTGTTGAATATATGGGTTTTTTTTGCAATATCTTCTAACACAAAAAATATTCCAGTCTTCTCAATTTCGTTTTAAACGATTTCCACTGTATCTTTCTTCGATGTTGCTAAAAAATAGTTATATAACTGTGAGGTTGCAGAAAAGTGCCGGTTTATCCATAGGGCACTTGGGGTGGGTGCTCAGGGGCTCCGGAAGGGTCCGGATAAGCTGGACTTAACCAGGTTTTCTGGTAATAAATTTCGATTCACTAGTACCAAGGGAGCCTGTAGATCTTCTGCACCTAGGGTCGGAAATAAGCTTAAATCAGTCCTGTTGTAGACCATGAATGGTTAGAATATTCTCTATCACAAGGAGAAGTATACCGCTACGTAAAATTTTCATCCACCAATTCTACATTCACTAGTAGTGAATTCAATGACTTGAAGCATTCAAGTACAACTGTTTCGCTACATGAAAACGCACCTACAAAGAAATTGTGCGTAATGAACAACCACAGTCTATTAGAATTGTCTAGACGAGTAGATAGTCAACTTAAAAAAATTCAAACATGGACTTCCTTACTGGAAAGTAATACCAAATAGAATAGTGGCTGTTATAAAGATCTTCTGTCTATTCCTGTCTATAACACCCCCCCCCCTCAACCCCCCTTGGCAATTGACTTCCATAAAACCTTTTCTTAAAGGAACGCTACTCAATAGATAGCCCTGGTGTAGCCTTATATAGTGCGACGTGAAAATAGCTCTTACTCATTCTACTCAACAGAACCGTGTTTGCCAATTTTCAAGTTTGTAGATTTTATAGCTAAAAAGCAGGAACTTTATATACATATATAACGCCTTCGTAATACAACCGCAAACCCCCTGAGAGTCGATTTCTACAAAGGCTGTTTGTTCTTAACGGATCTCTATTCAACAATAAAAATATGGTTGCCAAGTTTCAAGTCTGTAGGTCTAATTGTTCAAAAACGTAAATTTTTTTTATCCATAACGTGCTCGTAGCTCCTTAAAACCCCCTTTATGAGTCGATTTCTGCAAAACCCGTTTTTGAAGGATAACTAAGGAAACACATTTCCGAATTTGCAGCAAGTGTATGAGTGAGTGAGTTGTTTTTCTCCTATATATGTGTATGAATAAAAATTGAAAGCAGGAGGCATAATTTTTCTACTTTTCCTGGTACGAGTAACATAATCAGTTTGTTCTTCGGGTAAATTAAATTCTGGTTCTTGTAGCGCCCAACAGCTCTAAATTCTTTGGACTAGTTTGACCAGTTTTCCGATCTCAATTTTTTTCTCGAGCTACTCCAACGTATGAATCTTTTTCTGAAATAAGCCCATTTTTTCTAGCAAGTGACCAACCATAGAGCTCTTTTCTTTATAGGTTACGTTAATAAAATTAATGTGACAGACAGAATTGGCAGGCATTACAATCCTAGGTGGCCCTCTACAAATATGTCAGATAAAGTTAAATTGCCTCTTTCATTTTTTCTACATCTCACGATCCTCAAACTTCTTTGGTTCAGTTCTTTCTGGTGACACAAGATATGATTTCAATCGAAAATAAAATTTGGTTTAATCACGTCATATGCTATTAAGTTACTTTTAACTTTATGATATGTACTCGTAGTTTTTTTTGTGAAAACTTGTATTTTGATTACTTTGTTGACGATCCATATCTACATATGGCTACTAAAATCAAGACTTGATGATTGCGGTTTTCAAAACTCTTGGACGAATGAATATGAATTTGTACGAAAAAACGACTATGCTGCGTGTGGGTCATATTGCAGAAAATTCGCAGGATACACGCGTCAAGTGTACAAATACATTTTAAATTAAACATTAGTCTACACTTAAGAATTTTGATGAAAAATGTGAAGTTATAAAATGAGATGTTACTGAATATAAGATACAAGTTGCAATTTTTTTTTTTGACTGACAATTGGAGCCCAGGTTAAAGTGACCGAGTGTAGTTTCGTATTGTTCATTATTTAGCTGCCATAAGCAAACCTTTCATTGTTGGAAAATATATAGAGGACACATTTTTTAAAAGTGTTGAATATTGTTTAGCGCGATTTACCAAATCTGCATACACTTTTTACTTTTCCATCCAATGGCGAAGCAAACACGTGCCTCCTGTTAATGACTGTTTTTAAGCACGCTTACGAGTTCAAACTACGAAATGAAGTGAAAGGAAAAAGTTTTCGGCACATTTAGTTGATCAATGCATGTGATGAAAAATAGATTGATAGAGTGCCTAGCAAATGTATTTTTATTACATATTTTACATGCTATTTTAGGATTCAAAAATATATGAAACAAGAAAAAAAGTTTTCAATAATGTGCTAATCTAAAGTTCAAAATACGTATTAGTCTTTTAATTGTTTTATTGCGCAGCTGATGTTTTTGTTTATGTTTTCTGTCAATCAAACATGGATAATCATTATCACGTTGTTTTAGACGCTCTAACCAAAGCATCTAGTCAAAATGCTGAGCTTTTAAAAATTGCGGAACGACAATTAAAAAGTTGGGAGACAGAGAGAGGATTTTATTCTATTTTGTTGGTAAGTGGTTGGGATGTATGGCCAAATGTTATTTGTTCTATTCCTGACATTATTATAATTATTGTAACTTATTTAAAAATTTTCTTTTGTTGATTTTGATATCTAATTCTGCCAAAGAAAAGTTTTAAGTAACTATTTGCCGATAAAATAGAACCTATAAATATTTTGGGGGGAATGCTTCGGTGTGCATGCAATTCTTAGGATGTTTGTACGATTCTATTATTCTATTGATGGATGTTTGTTTTTTTGTGCTGGATTTATATGTTCTATCTACGGTTACAAATACTAAACATAATGCTGATTTAATTTTTATTTTTCGTATATTTGAACTGTCTACGATTGTATCATAACAAAAACTGGGTATCGTTCGAAAATTTTTAAATAAGTTATGTCATTTGATTGCATTTAATGTTCGATATACGGACTTTTTTCAAAAATCGCCAAATTTTTTTTTCCGGCGACGGCAGTCGCCTAGGGAAGCACAGGGTTGCATTCCCCCCCTTAGCCACCAGAAAACGCCGCGATACTCCCCCCCCTCCCTCCTGAATAAACAGTTTTGCAAAGTTCCGGTCTTCGATCTAAGTTTGCCCCCCCCCCCGCCACCTCTGTAGGAAAGTTAATGGTGGGATTCTTTCTAACTTTAGTAGAAGCATAAAAATGAAACATGTAATATTTTTTCCTACATAATATTAAAAGGAATACCAATATTAAACTAAAAAAGTAGTGAAAGGACAAATTTTTATAGAACTAAATGTAAATAGTTAATGATTATTTTAGCAATACTGCATTGAATTTAAGAATAAAAATCTATTTTAAGTGATTCAGAATAGTAATGAACAAATTGTTCTATTTATCATCATTAAGCCTAGAAGAGAAACATTAAAATTTAACATATTAAAGCAAATTAACATTAAAATTAAATATAAGGAGAATCTTTCTTGCTTACATTGAATAAAATAAATATAAATAGCATTAACTTACCTTGCAGCACTTTATGTATAAAAAATTGTCACACAATGGCCAAAGTCATCACTTGTCAGCAAGATAGATTGTGATAAAAATCGTGGTGATAAAAAAATCTTGATTAAATTCCCCTTTTAAAGAATTTGACCTAAGCCCCTCTCAGCCCAGTTGATGTCCCTAACAATTTCTAAAAACTTATTGAAACAATCCACTCCCTGCTGTTTGCTTCATTTTCTAAACTTATATACAGCAACAAATGAAATTTTAAATCTATTTTTCGATTGCAGGTAGGGAGTGAATCTGTAAAATGCTTCCAAGTGCCTTCTATGGTATTTGTGTGGCAATTCGTTACTGGATTTACAAAATGAAGGCTATGATTTAACGTCAAATGATCAAACCTTCTTGTCCTAAATATTTAAATGCCTTCCATTTGTTGGAAAAATCATAGTTCCAGGCTCTATCCATTCCTGTAAAATGTTGACTAGAATCTCACAAGATTTGTTGAGTACTGCTTCCATTCTGAATTCGATTTGTCGACTTCTGCATAATATAGAATAACTTCAATGACAAATTGCCCCCAATCTGCAACTGTATCAGAAGACAAATAGAAATAAGCTTTGGTCTATTTTGTTCTGGTTCCCATGATCAAATGATAAGTGAGACGAAAAATCTCATTTAATTTTAGTTTGCTGCAACTGAACCACAAGGCAAGATGTATGGTTTTAGTTGAACTACAAGCCATGATGTATGGTTTTAGTTGAACCGCATATCTTGTTATTCCTGGAATTTCTCCTAATCTATGATTAACTATCTAAAATAGAATTTGTCTTCTCAAACTTCATCAGAACATTACAATTGCAGTAAAAAAATTCTAATTTAATCAGATGAGTTTTTCTTGCAAAATCTAAAAATAGTTTCCTATCCCTACATATTTCATAACAAAATCAAGATTATATACTCCCTTTTTCTCCCCAAATGTGGCCTTTTTGCTAGAAAATAAAACAGGAACTGTTTCTGACAGAACTTTCTTATACTTGAGATAAACACTGCAAATATAGTCCCATGGGGAACAGGTTACAATATTTAAAGGTATATAAAATAACAAGGTTTTTAAAATTTAAATTAACCTCTTTGTAAATTAATAATAATAATGTAAAAATTGATAGTCAGCCTAATCTATAACTGGAATAATTTATCAATAAGTAAAAATGAATGTTAATGAATAACTAAATAATATTAATAAATAATGTGGATAAAGGCACATTAATAATAAAAGAATATATTTCCTAATTATGACAAAATTAAGTCAACCTAAGCAATAATTAAATAATTTTTCAGTAGTTAATAAGAAATATTAATAAATTATATGAATAAGAAATAAGGTAATAATAAAAGAATTGAAATACAACCTAATAATTAAAGAATATTCAACCTAATCAATAATTAAAAATAAACTTTAATAAATATAAATATTTTTTAAAATAATTATTAATTTTAATATTAAATAAAAAATAAAATTATTAATTAAAAAATTAAATAGAGAATAAAAATTATTAATTTTAATATTAATAATAAATATAAATAATTATGATTAATTAATTAATATTAAATAAATATTCTTTATAAATATTAAGAAATAACAGGAAATAAGGCAGTGAATTCTTGTCCGGAAATATCTATGTCTGAAGAAAATCCAAAATGAAAAGAAGGGTGTCTGAGAGAGAAGAATTCCATAGCTCCCCCCCCCCCCCAACATTACTGATTGGAAAATTCGCCATAAAACGAAAAACCCCGCGGAACCCGACCGGAAAACAGGGGGAATCATGGTAGACAGAATCTGGCGTAGAATCGCCCGAAAAGGGCGCCAAAAAAAAGGACGTATATCGAACTTGTGCCTTAATGTGCCTTGAAATGTTATAAAGTCTGGGATAATGAATAATTACAATTATCACAAATTTTTGTATAATGTTGCAGGTGCATAAATTTTTCAAATACATTTTCCAGAGAGGTTTTAGTTTTTAGAGGCATTACTTAAATTTTTTCTTAAGTTTTGTATTTCTGTTATTGGTTTTTCTTGAAGAATTCTAAAGCTTTTTTCCATTCACCACTTTTATCATTGAAGAAATTATTTCTGTAACCATCAAATGTATTTATTTATGCAACCCCCTCTCCCACAATAATAGTTGCTTAAACAGTTTGAAAGTGCAGTAAAAAAAGATTGGAAGTTATAGTAAAGGTAGATTTCAAAAGTTGGTTTCTTCCTTAAAGTATTGGAAGCATACAGTGTTTTAATTGTCTGAGTGTCTTTAATATAAATGAATGATAAAATTGGTTATTATTGTTTTAATTGAAGGGGGGGGGAAACAAATTTTTTGAGTTGTTTAATGAATGGATGCATTGATTGATTTGCTACTTAAGTATTAGCATCACTGCAACAAAATTGGTGCCACGTGAATCACGCCTTTATATTAAAACAAAGATTGTAACATGTTTTATATGAAAAAAAAAACCCTAAGCAGTCAGATTTTGATTGACAAAGGCTTGATTCATGTTGTGTCAATTTGGCTGCGGTGATGCTGATACATAAATACCATTGATTTTTATGAATGTTGTTATAAAATAAATATGATCAGAATTCTTGGAACCAAATTTTTAAAAATTGATTGATGCAAAATTAAAAGTGTTTTGTCCATTTTACATGATTTTTGATTATGATTTTTAAAAAGTTGTCTTCTTAAAAATGAATATTCACTACAACACAACTACACAATTATTTGAGAACACACCCTTTAGAAGACATGAGCCATCAGACTTGTAGTGTATGGGGATATAAGGTGTACATTTCATGTAATGAGGAAAGGGCAGTTCATTTCTGAAGCACTCTGAAAAGCTTCATGTACTTCGATTCTTCTCACATGAGAAAAGTTTTGATCAAGGTCAAAAAGTGGACAGGGAAAAGATCAGGTGACTCTGCATGATACCTGCTCCCCATAGATCTGCACATTAAATTTCTATAATGGTCTTGGAAATGATGAGCAATAAGGGCCATTTTGCATTCTCATAAATGCTTTAGGTGAATGGCACTGGATATAGCTAACAAACCCTAGATGAAGATGTTGACCTAGGATAGATCATATTTGTTCTAGCCGATTACTTTTCTCCTCACATTGATTATATGACCTTAGAGTAGCTGGCCAAGGGTATTCATGATCATATGTCATTTAAGCTACCTAAACTTAAACCCTCTAGATTATTATTGACAGCTTGCTGATGAGAAAGTTGACTAATTGCCTCATATATCAAGGAATTATAGAAAACTGCCATTATGTACATTATGGCCAACTCAAATAAAAATAATTTGATCTGGACATACTATCATTTTGAAATCACACTAAAGCTGAAGAGGATTCTATTGAATAAGATTTTACTATTTAAATCTTTAAATGTATTTTAAATTCTTGGACAGTACAATTCAGGGACATAGCTGCTGCTGTATCAGCCATATCTATGATAAGAGGCCTCTAAGTTAAAGGGGCCCCAACATGTGTAACTACCATTCCTTTAACAGGGCTCCCTCAGAGCTAGCCACAGCAGTGGTACAATTATTTTGTATAAAAATATTTTTCCTAACAATTTCATTTTGTTGTTAAATACTTAACATCCTAAACATATAGAATTGATATCTTATATATCATTTTTATCAAATTTGCTGCTTAGTATGAACCCAGTGTTTTTTTTTAGATATAAATAATGAAAATTATAGTTCATGATAGGGCATTAGTTCAAAAAGATTGTTCTAGATGTGAAAAAAGAGGCCTACTGCAAAAATTTAAATACAAGGGCATAGTGTGTTTTTAGAGGGACAATCACTTTATTGCTGTTTCATCTATATAAATAAATAAAATTGAAGTGTCTGTTTGTAATTTCAAATTAGCAGTTTGTTACTAAATGCATTTAAAGGTATTTACGGTTCTTATATCAAAAAATCAATTTTTAAAATTTGTTTGTCTGTCTGTCTGTTTGTTCCGGCTAATCTCGGAAACGGCTGGTGCGATTTTAAAAAATTTTTTCACTAATGGAAAGCTACATTAACGGGGAGTAACATAGGCTATATTTTAGTCCCGTATTCTTACGGGAACGGAAACTATACGGGTGAACGTGAAACTGAATGCCAAGATGAACGCCAAGCTGAGCTAATGAAGTTGTTTTGGTTACTGGCGACCGATACTCTTCATGAGACATAATAGTGTTACGCGCACATGATAATACGCTGACATGTGCCATAATTTTTTTTATATAATAGTATCTCACTGTTCAGTTAAGTAGAGCATCGGCTGTTTCGGATGCACTTTTAAAAATAATAAGTCAAGGCTTCATAAGCAAAAAGCAATGCAAGAAACAAAAAATTTATAAGTTTTACGATTAGTTGTAATCCTTTTTTTTTTATTTACATTTTTTAGTCACATTTAAACAATAGTTATTATAATCCCAATCTTTATCTATATAAATAAATAAAATTGAAGTGTCTGTTTGAAATTTCAAATTAGCAGTTTGTTACTAAATGCATTTAAAGGTTATATACGGTACTTATATCAAAAAATCAATTTAAAAAATTTTTGCCTGTCTGTCTGTTTGTTCCGGCTAATCTCGGAAACAGCTGGTGCGATTTTAAAAATTCTTCCATTATTACATTTTCAGTTTTTTAAAACTAAGCTCAATTTTAGAATTTTTAAATTTTATTGGTTCCAGTCAAGCAATAAAAAAATTACCATATTATATTATTTACTTTTTAATGATAATAATTACGACTTTGACAGTTTTTAAAAACATCAACGCGAGCGGAGCCGCGGGTAAAAGCTATATATAATGTTTATTAATACAGTAAATACAAATATTTGCTAATTTAAAGCTTCACCTGTTTGTTAAAGTATCATGAAATATGACTTTAAAAATTAATGTCTATCAAAATTCTTCAAATTTATATCTTCTTAAAATTCCTTTCAAGTTTTTTTTAAGGAAAAACTCAAGTAAAAATTTTATTAAGTAAATATTGCATGTAATCTATGCCTATATTAGAATTTAAATTTGTAAATTTTGAGTTCAGTTTATAAATTTTAGCCCTGAATTTTTAAAGGTAACATAAAACTTAGCAATAATTTTCTATTTATTTAATATAAGTAGGTTTTTTTAAAAATAAATGTTAATATTTACTAATTTATATTTATAACAATAGATATTTACTGTCTATTTTGTAATATATTAACATTGCATGCATACCTTGTATAATGCTTATGAAATTTTCTAAATTATGTCACACACACAAATGCATTACTTTTATGTGTAAAGGATACAAAAAAAAAATAATTTAATTTAATTCAATTTAAAAAAAAATTATTTTTCAAAAAAATATTGTTAAGTTAAAATACTAAATATTTTTGAAGACATTTTAATTCTTATTTGAAAATTTTTGTATTCTGGACGAATAAAATATACTACACACATTCCTTCTAATTCCAGTATAATAATTCCTTTTGAAAATTTGATCTGGGATTTGTTCAATTTATGTTTGTTATGTTCTATGGGGAAGAAACAAGATACAAATTTTTATACAAATTATTAATAAGGTTGAATTGTCGAATCGGCACTTATCCCGCCAAGTGATTTCTCGTAAAATTCATAAAAGTGCCAAATCTGGTAACCCTTTTGATTTTGTATCAGGGAGGGAGAAGTCGGATCGTGTTGAAGTAGGGTTGCTACTCCAAAACACAAAACACGCCAAATTAACCATTTTTCATAATTTGCCGGACCAGTGGCCGATTCGACAATTTCACCATTAATAAGTTATACAAATTTTTCAGTATTTTTGAAATTTAGAAGAATAATTTTTACTCTGCACAAATAGGATATGCTGAACACTTTCAGATTCTAATATAATGTTGATTCTGCTAAGGGAGACTCTTAATTCCGAAGTCCATGTCTAATTGTGGAGACAAAGGGAAAATATCTCTGTGATAAAATCTAAATAATTATGCAAAGTAAATATAGTAGGCTAAATGAGCTATTTAGCTAGATTAAATTTTAAAATATGTGTTATACTTCATATAATTAGAAGTAGTATTGGTTGATTATTTATGTGCCATAGTTGGTTAGGCCCTGTCCCAAGTCAGTGGATGTTCATGATGCAAAAAATCGACGGTGCCCATGTTGTATGATTATGCGGCATGTTAAAGTTCCCTATAGTGCCTGTTTGGCTTGGATGCTCTTGGCAAAATTAATTCCTAGTACAATTTCACATCATTAGAACTCATGTGCCTTTCACATGGGGAAGAAACTGGGCATTAAAATTACATTGTGACAATTGAAATCTATCAATATGGTGTCACACTAAAAATTGATACCTAGGGATTATTACTAGGTCTGCAATGGTAAAAATACCAATCTGCAGCCTACTGAAAAAAAGGGGTATTTACATATTAGTGTTATGACGAACAAATTAGTGCCATGGGAATTTTGTTATTTTGAACCAAAATCTTACTGATTGTTTTTATTTTCCCATATAAACCACCTTACAATCTTTTTATTGTTTTGACATCATGGCATGATTCACGTAGAGCCAATTTTGCTGTGATGACAACTAATACATAAGTACCAAAAAAAGTTTTAACATTTGTTACTTTGCCTCCTCTCCTCTTCCCATTTTAACATGTTGTGAAAAAGTATTGAGAATAGTTATCTGTTATATGTATGTACTGTATATTCCTATATGTAATCTGCAGATTAAGTGTTAAAAATTTTAAATTTTATCATGCATTTACATACCACCGTGGATAATCTGATAAAAAACATTCTTCCTCAGAAAAGCTTACAATAAAGTTTTGAAGGAAATTCCATTTTTGTTTTGTAAAATAAATAACAGATGTTTCATGAATGTGCAATTCGATGAAAGCACATCTCAGTAAGAATGTTAAAAATGCCCTGAAGTCTGTATTTGCAAAAATTATAATAACACCTAGAGGACACTGACAAATTACAGCCTTTAGACATTGGAATTGACGGATAATTTAAATTGAAAGTTAGGAAATTAATGCAACCATTGATGTCCGATGTAGAAAAGAATTTTACAAAAACAAGAAAGCTGCATCATAGATTAAAGTGTCTTCAACTGGGTTTCGAAAACGTGGAATGATATCTTGGAAATTGTGATAAAAAACACGTTCTGAAAATGTAATATTGTTGACGAAAACTACTCTTAATAATGAAGACTCGTTATCAAATGACTCAGATAATATGTTAAGTGAAGGTGTAATAAATTTGTTCATTTCCTAATCTGATAAATCAGGTTTTGAAGGTTTTTAATTATTTTTAAAAAGTTTAGGGATCATTTCAAGGTATTTTCTTTTTTATTTTGATAGATGAAATAGATGTTTTTCATAGTAAATTTTTTTCTGTACATGTTATTACTAATATTTTTAATCATGTTATGTATTTTTTATTATATGTGACACTACATTGTTGGCAGTATATATTTTGGATTATTCATCATAAAAATTGCTGCAGATTTTTCGACACTGTGGATTATACAATGCTTTTTTCTTTTACTCGATAAAAAGGCTTTGCAGATAATACGCTGCTGTGGATTATATACAGTAACTTAAGTTTACTTCAGTACACATAGATTTAACTTAACTCAGTGGCACAACAGTCCATAAGGACCAAGACCTACTGTGTCCATATCAGTATATGTGACCTTGGGCCCTGAGGTGCATGAGCAGATGTTTCGATCAAGTGGTCAGTCTAACATGAAACCCCAGTGTTAAGTTCCCAAGAAAGCTTGGTACTCATTTATCGACCCACTGAAGGGATGAAAGGCTGAGTCGACTTTGCCCAGCCTCTGTGGTGTGGAAGCATGATGCACTACCACTCAGCCAATGGGCTTCACACATAGTACCGTAGTTACCTACCTTAAATCCAGTGTACTAGCTGCATTTTTTAATTTTCTTCTGGCCATATAGCGTGCACCCCCTTTTTTGCAAAAAAACCTGAAATGTTTATATGCAATGCGCTAATGTCTTAAAGTTGTTTATTAGAGGTATTATCCAAGGCTTTTAAAAAATAGTATAATTATAGAACTACAATTTTTTAAGTTCATAAGGTATTTCTTCTTTTAAGTAAACAATATTTGATAAATGTGGAAGCCTAATTTTTAAATTATTTTTAAAGCTATCATTTTTATACTCGGCATATAATGTGCACCCATAAATTTTGATCTTATTTTATGCGTTAAAAGTGCACATAATGTGCCAGTTTTTATAGTTTTTAATATTTGAGCATAATTTCTTTGGTCATTTTCCTTTATTGTTGTGGCGCACACATACTTTTTCTTTCTTTCTCTCTCTTTTTTTACAGTATAAATTGAGATAGGATCATAAAATTTGCCATAAAAATGTGGCTGGGGTATCCTTTTGGTATGGTCACAGACTCAGGGCAGTTGTGGCATGAATTCAAGCCCTAGTACCACTGATGTTCCACCTTATGGAAGGGCTGATGCACACTAAAGATGTCATGGCGTAAGCCCTAATGTTACAGTGGTATGAAAGAGTGGGGTATCAGCTCAAGCGTCATCCTGGTCATTTGACCATGGTTCAAAATTATGAGGTCCATCGTCAATTGCTCTAGTGTTGTTTTATTGCACAACATAAATAAACCCTCATTTAGCTTTTAGGGAGGGCCGAAATTTTAATTCTATGAAGTTATTTATTATAAAACAAATTTTGTGAAAGTAGAATACCAAAAATTATATTTAAAAAAAACAATGAGAATGTGGGTCATTTTTTTTTATTATGCTGGTTTGATAGCAGCGTACCTCCTTTACAAATTCTGTTAACTTTATTACAAGGTAAAGAAAGTTGTAAAGAGTAGAATATAGTATCCAATTTAACTATCAGTGAGTGTAATTATCCCTTAGAAAAGTTCCTGTCTTTTATCGGAGAAAAAGGAGTAAAAATAAATAGTTGCTATGGGGTGCATTAATATAATGGATGAAAATTATTAACAAAATATAAAAATAAAATTCGGATTGTGTCCACTCACAGTAATAGATTTTTTTGGAATTTGCATTGCAAGAATGGAAACTTCACAGCGACCATGCCATGTAGAAGTACAACAATTTTGGTGGCAAAAATTTAAAAGTACTTAGAAAATTTAAAAATTTTTCAACAGTTAGAAGCTATACAATAAATAGCTAATTCATGAAGCCACTGATGCAATCTGTAAAAATAGCACCAATTCACAAAATCACCAAGTTGAATGGGAATGTAAACAATCAAACAATGGCACAATATTTTTAAGGAAAAATAATTTAAGGAATGTCAGCTGTTGGGGAAAAAAGTATTTAATTCTTCAAAGCATTTTTCTGCTTACATTTTGTAAATACAGTACTTTCTGTTTTGAGGGATCCTTAAAAATGCAACAAAAAAAAATCCCCAAATACCAGTAAAATTGTGGTAAACTTGCCACACAACTCACGAGTTTAAGTGCTTATGTCACATGGGTAGAAAGACAACTTTAAAAAACACCTTATTTTGTGTTTGGTGTTTAATTTGACAAGAAAAAAATAATTTGACCGTTGCCAACCCTGAAACAAAAAAGTATCGAAAATACTGATATTTGGTTTTTTTTGTACACTTTAAAATTGCATATAATCTTATAAATTGTCCTAAATTATAACAAAAACGCAAATATAATTGAACTGAATCGATTTAATTAAAATTATTTTGAACTTATTTGTTGTGCTTACACTCTGGATCCTATTTTTACAGGCTCATTATTTTGTCACTGTATCTATATAATCTTTTATAGTCCAGTTTACTGTGATTTATATTGTGTTTTTATTAAATCTGTTTCAAATTTAAAAGAGATACTGAAGTTATTTTAATTAGTTGGCAATCACACATATTTGTTGCTCTGAATTTTAGTGTTAGCATTGGATTTAATATTGATATTTTTATATTTATAGAACGTAGCCTGTGATAAGACTGTTGACTTAGACATAAGGTGGCTTTCTGTTTTGTGTATTAAAAATGGCGTTGATCGGTATTGGAGAAAAACTGCTCCCAAGTAAGTATTAATTATATTGTTAAACAATTGCCATTAAACTTTTAAGTATTTTTGTTTAATAAAAGGTTCTTTTTTTAGTGCAATTGCAAATGATGAGAAAATTGCTATTAAGCAAAAATTACTCACTTGTTTCAATGATCCTATTAACCAAGTAAGTATTTTACTTCTTTTTCTCTAATTTTTCAGTTTGAACATATCAGAAAGGGAATTGAGGAGATAATGTTGTAACTTTTTAATTTCTCAATTCTAAAAAAGAAAATGATTTTTTTAAACATATTTTTTTGACCTTTGTTGGATTGCTGAAACCATTGAAGAATTAAACTTATAAATCATGAGAAAAATATTTTTCACACATTTGATTTTTGAAATATTTATCTTTTGATTAAATCTTTTTCAAAACCTATGTTCAAGTCAACACGATTAAATTTTTATAAGTAAGAAAATAGTTTAATAATTTTATAAATGTTTGCATGTTATTTGATTGTAATAATTTTTTTTTCATTTTCTCTTTATTAAAAAAATCATGGGAATTTTAAATATTTAGGATTAAAAAATAAACACACAAGTAAAAATGCTTTAAATGGTCTATATTTGCGATTTAATATCTTTTCTCCTTCTCCAATAAATCATTTAAAAAACAGTACACTAAGTATGCACTTGTATGAGGGGATATTGTATTAATAGTAGTTACCCACACAAATTTTTCTTAATGTGTTATAGAAGTGCTCCATCAGTTCAGAGTGATTTTGAAGTGTACTTCAATGGACTTATGTGACTGACGCTCAATAGTACATAATGAATTCAATAAAAATAGTAAAATTTGAATCCATTAAAAATTGATCCATTTGAATTAAAAATAGATCTTTTTGCAAATTTAAAACAGAATAAAAAACTCATATTCTTTCTATTTTCATTGAAACATTTTTTTAAATGTTTAATATATTTAGAATTGATAACTGCATGGTAAGACATGGTTTTTTCTAAGGAAGTTGATTTTTCAAAATTTAAATTATGAAGTCTGAACTGTACTTTTTTTCCCTGACAAACTCACATTCGTATACAGCATGTACAAAAGATAGAGTGGATTTATATAAATTCTAATCTAAAAATATTTTCTACCTATACAACTCCAACAAAAAAAAAAATACTTTTCTTTTTTTAAAAAAATTCTATTTACATAAATGCTAGAAATTAATCATAATAAACACTAAAATTAACCCTAATAAAAATACTAAAAAACAGATTTCAATATTAAAAATAATAATAAATACATTGTATGTTTCTCAGTCCAACAAAATTCTGTCTTTGATTCCTCAAAAAATGTTTTTTCGAAATATTTTTAATGACATTTAAAAATAATACATACAATCTAATTTGGAAATATATTTATAATGATAAAATAATATTACTAGCAAATTAATTACTCTCTGTAAATTAAAAAAGAAAACATTGAAATAACTAACCTTTAACTGAGTTAACACTCAAGGGATTTTTCTCATGCCCTAAAATTAAACGACATGGCCCATCTCTATTTTTGACCTTCCTTCCTCTATTTCTCCCCCTCCCCTTTTTTTCCTGTTTAGACCATAATTAAGTATTTAAAATTTACATGAACAGACTTAGATTTTTTTAAAAATTATTAATAAATAACAAATATAGTTTTGTTTTCATTTTGTTATGTGTTAAGTTTTCTGCCATCTAATTTTTTTTAATATTTCATTTGCACATTTTTGTTTTGATTAACACCATTGATTTGTCAGTCTTCATGTTTACCTTGTGCAGCATCTTGTAAGGAGGTAAATTGCATTTTCCCTCTGATCCATGCTTCGCTGTTGATGAGTAGCACTTCTGTCTACAGCTGGTAATAAGTCTCTCCAGGGTTTCTTTGGAATCTCCAAAGAAATAATGCTGTAGGGTTAGCATTGCAGATAAGGGTGTCTCAGATGTGCACCTTTTTTCTTGCTATCACGCTTAATATAATTTATTGTTTTATCTTCATATTTTCCTTCATAAGAATCATTATTCAAACATTTATATATTATTGCATTTTCAATAAGCTTTTACAGAACTGTACTTTTTAAATATAACTGAATTTGTTACATTGCCATCTTTTATTTTGTATTTGTTTTTAAGAATTCTAGTATATTTTAAACATTTGTTTGATGCAGCATAGCCTAATTTAGCTCTTGCACCATACAATCCAACTATCGCTCACTCGACTGCTTCAAACTGTAGATCTCAATATTATTGAGCAACTCTGATCTATTTTGGAGAATAGCCAGTCCCTGTGTGGTACCTTTTCCAATATCTTAAGCACTAATGATTTAATATCCTATTAAAAATCATAAGAAATTTTTATAATTCCGTTCTTAGACACATTTAGGCCATTTTATGTTAAGATATCTTTTATCTTATTCATAATGCATTTTGTATTCCTTTTAATGTTTCCATTATTTTAAAGGTTGTTTGTATAACATATATAAATGTATATAATGGCACATATTAAATGGAAATAAATTGTCTTAGATAATTTTGGAAAACATTAAGTCTCTTTTATTTTTCTTGGAAAATTTCCAAAAAAAAAAAGAAGAAAGGACAATATGAGATTGAGTGTGATATAAATGAAATTGAACTTGTACAAAATTTGAAAATTTCCAATGAGATGAATGGTTAGTTTTAAATAGAATATTCTTTACATTTCTATTACTTGTAGTCTCTAATACCTTTCAAAGTGCTGATATATATATATATATATATTACATTATTACATTTGTTACTATTAAGTATTTTTTCTGATTCTAACTTTTATATATAATGCCTTTCATTATCAACATATTGCAAAAAATATTTATTTTTAATATACAAAATAGAATTTTTCAAATTTATTAAACTGTTTCATATTTTATATAAACTTTAAATTAATTATGATATAACATCTATTCTCCCTTATTTTTTTCTAACAGATAGCTCTTCAGTTTGCTGTTATTATTTCTAAAATTGCAAGGTTTGACTTTCCTAAAGAATGGCCTGAATTGTTCACAGTACTCTTAAATGGAACTCAGTCAACTGATGAAGTACATCAATTGAGAGCCTTATTAACTATGCACCATGTTGTGAAAGCACTATCCTCAAAACGCTTAACTGCGGATAGACGTATATTTCACCAGGTGAGTTATAAAAATTTTTTAAAGGAAATTTAAAAAAATTGATAGAAAATTTATCCATGCTTAATTTTTGTATTTTAATATTAATATTTTAATGCTTTGTTGCAAGTTTTTCACTCCTAAGATATATTACATCTTCTATAACTAATGAAAAACTTTATTTTTAAACAAGTGTTAGAAAGTCTTGAAATGTTATGTTTTTAAAAAAAAATACTGGAAATTTTATTAATAAATCATATAAGTAGGCGAAAACCCTAGAACTCTGTCATTAAGTTTTTAAAGAATTCTTAAAGTTTGTCCTTGCATATCATATTATTTTAACTATTGTTTTTTAATTCATTCATACTCCCAAATTTGTTAAACCATTTTTATTTTTCTCTCCATCTGTAGCAATTCTCTAGAATTAAACTGATTTTGTGCTTTGCCTGTGTTTGTATTCCCTATGCTTTTTGCTTATAATTTTGTCTAACATAGGCAAAATATATTCTCACGTGTGTAAAGAATGCCATAAAAAGGAATTCTGTTATATTACTGCATTCTCAAAAGAGGGAAAAAATGCATTCTATGATGTTTGTCAGACTGATATATGTCTTTCTTGCTTGTTGTGTGCTAACTCCATAAATAAATCAAGTAGCAGTTGCTCAAAATTGGATTAAAAAAGGGTTCTGGAATAAGGACTGATGTACTGTTTATACCTTTTCTTGTAGAACATGATGCTGCATTTGACTGTCACTGATCATGCTGCTCTTTTTCAGAATTGACATTGCTAAGCATTAGAGAAATGCAAGGGCTAAAACATCTGTGATTAATAAACTAGCTTCAAGTTGAAAATGTGCATGATTAAATGCAGGAAACACAAATGGGCCTTTTGATGGTAATAATGATACAAACTTGTGATCATTTACTTTGATCCTGCAAAATGTTGAATTCACAATGACCCTTTTTGCTATTTCAAGTTTGATGTAAACCAACACACACACACGCACGCGCAAATGTGAAAAGAGTTGGGTACCCTTTGAATGTTTAGTTTCATTTATGGTAGGTAATGCAAGGAGGGAAAGCAGAGTTGCCCCCTATTTAAATATAGAAAGAGAAATAGTTGTGAGTTGCTCATATCATTTAAGACATTGTGACATCAGAAAACGATGCTACTTCTTTACCTTTAAAAGTTAGATGCCTGTAAATGTAGTTTACTATTATAAAGCTTTGAAAGTTTGCAAAATAAAAAATAGCCTAAAAATCCTAAGCTTAATTGTAGTCTTAATGTCAACTTTTTCTATCTACATCATTAACTTCTGTATATATATATAATGTAAATATAATCTGAAAGTGAAGTTGTTCTTTGTTTTTTATAAAGCATTTTTATTGGAAAATCATTAATTTCTTGTAATGATTATATGCCTTTTAAAAATTGCTTGAATGTATAAGTTTTTATTAATAAAGTGTATAATTTTATTAATAAAGTGTATAATTTTATTAATCAATGTATAATTTTATTAATCAATGTATAATTTTATTAATTACAAAAGTAGATTATTCTCCGAGTAATTTTCTTATAAAAATATCTTTATTGCATTATTTAAATAGATATTTGTATATCATGTGCTGTTTTATAAAATTTAAAATGTTTATGTAAAATTTTAAGAAATTTTTATCACACCTGAAACTTAATCATTTTCAAATTTTGGTAGGTATGATATAAGCATGTTAAAAATGTAGATTTTCTTAAAGGGAAGCTTCTTAATAAGCAAGTAGATATAATTAAGGTATTTGAAATTAGCCAAAATAGGCTTCAATTGGATTAGATGCAACCAATATTATGTACTTGTTTAACAGTAAGCAGATGAAATAAGTAGCTAATAAATAAACCAACTAATAAAAAAATTAAAAATCAATTGGTTTTATGTTTTTTTTTTATAATTGGGTAATAGTTTAATTTTATTGTACTCATCGTTGCTATACTTTTTTTCAGTACTCTGTAATAAATATTTCTTTTGTACTCTTCCTCTTTATTTATGTTTTTATTCATCTTTTTATTAAATTAATGCATTTTTTTGTGTTCTAGTTAACTGCTTCAATTTTTACGAACGTTTTTCATCTGTGGATAAATTATAGTAAATTGTTCCTGCAAGAAGCAAATGGTGATTTTTTAAAGCTGAATGAATTGTTAGAAAGCTGTCTTTTAACTCTTAAAAGTAAGTTTTATGTTTTCAATTTTGTTATGTAAATAAAAAGTTCCAATTGTATGAAATTGCTCAATTGTAGAATTATAAAAAACAGTTTTACTTGAATTGAAATAATGGTCTTAAATAACATAGTAATCATGTTTTTTCATCTGTATGTTTTGGTTGTAACAAACTTGTCATTTATGCTGGATGTTTACGAGTAAATAAACTTAATTTAAAAAATTCATTGTGTTATCTTATTTTTATAACTTTAAATGAAAAACCTAGATAAATGTATATCTCTAGAGAGGTGTATGTTCAACACAATGCAAATTATTCTCTACATATGAATACTGGACTTATGTTTACTTTTTATTTCTATGTTCACTTATTTCTGCACTAGGAAACCAAAACATTTACATAGTAGTATATTATTTTGTGCGCTTTGTATTATTGCTACTGCATAAGTGAAGTTAACTTTTTTTTTTACTGTTAAAGAATGAAAATTAAAAAAGCTAAAAGTTATGTAATACATATAGCCATGCTTGTGTTCATATAATTTGTTTTTATTTATTTTTAAATGAATAGAACTTTTCATTGCAATAGGTTTAAGAATAGGTTCAAAATAATTGTGCCTTTTAGTTCCTTGATTTTAATGCCTTATAAATTTAGCTATATGCAATTCTTGTACTCTACTTTTTGTTTCATTATTTTGCAAATCTCTTCATTCTTTCCATGTGTATATAAATGCCAGTCTCCTGATTCACAGAGTTCTACATGGGATGATTCTATGCTTGAAATTAGATTTTTCAAAATCTTTCTTTTTATTAATAAATTTGCATTCAAAGTAGATTCTATTCTCCTGTATTATGGGTTTGTTTCAAATTGCAATCCTAATTTTTTAAGAAATTCTAATTATGCTGAAAAAATGACAGGAAACTTAGGAAATCAAATGAGGATTTCATTTCCCCAAAACCAAACTAGAAGTTATGTGTGAGGTTGTTACAAGGCGTAAATGACTATCAGAATTTGATAGCCTAGTGTTTGCATGGTTTCTGAAATTTTGTAATTTGGATGACTTACTAATATGATTATCATAACTATAAGTTCTGGTAAGTTTTTTGGTTACTTTAAATATTTAGCAAGTTATATTATTTTATATTTCTGAACATAAGTGAATAGAATAAGTAAATGCAATGAAAGTAAATATAATTTCTGCTATTTTTACTGTAAGTGAATAAAACAGAAGTAGATAGTTAATTTCAATGATATCTTCTTATGGAATCTTTATAAATAATGTGGTTTTATGTTTGTCATTCAGAAGGAAACTTGACTATGATTGTTGTATTTGAAAAATTATATTGGATTTCAATTGTATCTCAGTATTTTAATTTTATTTATTAGTATTTTAGTAGTATGCTAATTAAAAAAATATTACTATATTTTTAAAAAAAGCTCTGCATATTTTTTTAAATGTTGGTAGTTTTAAATTTGACTTGGGTGAATTTAAAGAATAATATTTCTTTGTCTTAGAAAACAAATTTTGTAAAAATTATGTTCCTTGTCACCTGATCGACTGTGTCAGATCAAGATCAAGATCCACAAAATTCATTGTGGCAAGGGGCAAGTTGTATGCCTGTTATTAGCCATAATTTCGAGCACCATGTGGGCGACAGTAGGATTGGGTTTGATTCCACTCCAGTTTTGATGGGGAATACTTCTGACCTTGAGGTGGTCAAGAACTTCCCACCTTATGGATGAGAAGAGGGCTTTTGCATATCATATTTAAAAAAAATTGCTTTAAAATTATAAATGAAAACCTTTTTATTTTCTGATGAGAAAAATAAATATCAATGTAAATTGCTTCATTTTGTACATTTCTTTATAATATGTTTAAAATTTAAATAATTGTAAGATGTTTACAGGGGATTAATACTGAAAATGAATAACATAGTTTCCACACCGAGTAATTACACATTTTAATTTACCATAAAGTTAGAATATCCTATCACAAAACAAAACTCTAGTATGTATTAAGGTGTTTAATGATTAAAAATAAACTAATGGACTTTGATAATTCATCAAATTATTTATGTATAGTGTTAGAAAATTTGCAGGAAAACAATAATTACTGCATTACAAAAAAAAAAAATATCTCTCTCTATATATTATATTTAATGCTAATGTTAGGAATGAAGTTTTTTGAAATCTCATTTTTTATATTTTGAAAAGGAAACTTTGGAACACTAAATTTTATATTTTATTATTTGTATTATGTTATTAGAAACTATTAAAGTTTAAAAAAGATTTTAAAGGTTTTTAATGTAAACAGAAAAACATATAATTTCCAAATATATCTGTTTTTTTTTTACCTCTTGAAAGTATATTGTTGCCAAACATAAGTTTGAAAATATTCCTTCTCTTAAGTAATTTTTCACTGCTTAACTGTAAATAAATTTTGTCCATGTTTAAAATTTTATTGTTACTGTTTGATTATACTTATATTTGTTACATTTTTCATGTTTATGTTTTTAGTTTTAAGAAATCTGGTGGTAAATGGTTTCAAAGACTGTTCTAAAGAAACTGATGCTGTGAACTTTCTAACTCTTATATTTCAGCAAATAGGACCTTTTATTGAATGTAGTAAGTATCTGTTTTGAATTTTGAATTACTCTGAAATATTGATCCAAATTCTTTAGATATAATCACTCAATAGAACAAAATTAGAAAATGAATCAATGAGTCATTTCTCTTACAAGATTTTCTTGATTTGTGATTGGATTATGTTCTCAATGTGTGTGTCATAAGTTAGATAAAATGTTCAGAAATTAACTAATCAATATTAAAAATGTATGTATGTATATGGTTCAAATGCCATTTCATTATTAAAATAGTTTCCATCCCCTTAAAGTAGGTTAAAAAATAAATGTTTCAAAATTTGGATAAGTTTAAAACATTTTTTTTTAAAGTACAGAAAGTCACATTCAAATATGATTTGCTGGGTGGGTGAACAGAGTTCCTAGCTCTTCCAAGCTTTAACCTCCAATCGTTGGGATTTTGAAAGACTGTAATGTTTTGACTCTTGCCTTTTGTTAGAAACATTCAAATATGGAAAGTGTATGACTGAATGAAGTCATTAAAGAAATAGACATTCTGGAGATTATGTTACGGTTTCTTATATCGGTATTGCTTCATCAAGGAATTGGTATAATCTCAACTTCAACAATGACTGTTTCAATTTAAAAACAATGTATTTATATTTCCCTTAAATTTGTACAACCATTGTCTGATTTATTTTGCAAGAGAAGTAAAGTGAACTTTATGTGCATTTCTTATGGATGTCTTTGTGATCTGAACTAAGCAGAACCAATTATACTTGAAAAGTGTCATTATCTGCAGTATGTCTGATTTTTATAAGCAATGGTTCTAAGTCATGGATTTTCAATTCTTGAGCTCAAAGAAAACCATACATATAAATAGATGTTGTAAAATTGGTTATAAGTGGAGAAATATCTGTATTTGAAGCTGTTAGTTAAAATATTTTCATTCATAATTGATATTTTTTTAGAAAGGAATATGAAATTTCTTAAATAATCTTTTTTAAATAAATTATTTTTAAACGATGACTTTTAATGTTCTCCTATATTAAGTTTTTAGTTTTGGTGATTTTTTACCCCTTTCAAATTGATTACAGTAAGATGGTCTTTTAACTTCCTTTTCATCAATGCTTTAGTTTGAATGCATAGATTTGTTATAGAAGGTACTTGTAAGGTACTTATTTAAATAATAAAGAAATTTTGTAATTTTATAATAAATTTCAAGAAAACATGCAATTCAGGATAGCAAAATTCTAATAACAAAAATAAAAAAATCTGTAATTTTATTTTAATGGATTTTTACAGCTTCTTGTATTGAAGCGTAGTAAACAAGATCATTTGTAAATGTTGGGAAGGCTGAGTGAGAAATATTCGTTTTTTTTTAAAATTTCATTTTTAGTTTTATTTGATTTGATCATGCTTCAGAATGGATTTAAACTAAAATGTAGTTAATTTCATTTGTTCTATTATTCATTTGACAAAAATAAGTATTATATTAATTTATTAATATGCTAATAGTTTATTTTCCAGCTGAATAAATTTTCAAAATTTGATCAAAAGCTTTGTTAGCATAAAGTGTTTTTATCAGAGGGCACAAGAATGCTTTTGAATTAAAATTGAGCTTACACTTTGAATATTTAAGGCTGGAAAAAACCCTGCATTTTTTATGTTATTATCTTTGAAAGTTTTATAATATGAGATAAAAATAGGTTTTTTGTTCTTAAGTTGTATATATTTTATATGCTTCATTATTTAACTTCTTCTTTATAATCATTATTGCATTTTACAATAGAATTAGTGTTAAGTAAGAGTTTTATTATACCAATTCAATTGTTAATGCACATGTTTTGTATTTATCAGTAATACAACTGTTACACTAAAAATTGATAAATTCTTGGGCTTCTAACATACAGAGATATTAAACGTTGTAACGAATGGTAATAGAGCGCCCTCTACTGGCCGTGTGTACACTTAACTAGTCAGCCTGCCACCTCGGGGAAGAAAGGATGTGCCAATGTCCGCCCGCGCAAACCCCTAAAGATTTGTATATTTCCCCCTGTTTTATGTAATTGTAACCGTGCTCAATTAGAATGTACCACCAATTAAAATTATTTGAGCTAGCCGCGGGAGTTATTTATGAGTATCTGTTATAAAAATGGCGCCCAACGTGGGGCCCGAATAATTATTTAATTTTAATATGACTACTAGTCTAACAAAGTTATCTTCAATATTCTGAACTGCTAGTTCATGAAGAAGTTTAAAAAAAGTAATTTCTGAAATTGTAGCTACCAGCTATGAAGAAATAAATTTTCACACAGATTACTAGAAAATTTATATTTCCTACTGGGAAATTAGAAACTTAGGATTACATTCATCTTCATGGAGCATCAGCTAAGTTTTCTTTTCTTTTGTTTTGTTTCTGATTCATTTTGATCTTTTATTGAATTTTACTTGTGTTTTTGTATTTTATGGTATAATATATAATAAGCATGATTTATTAGTCATATTTTATTTGAGTAATTCTTTTCCCTAGTAAGGAAACTCTTTCTACCTTTGTTCATTTTTCTCATTTCCTGTGATTTATGACTGTTAGTGTACTAGTTTGGGGAACTTCTTTCCCCCACTTCTGACCTTGAATTTTCAGGAACTAGACCTTTTGTTACTAAGGGTTCCCCCCTCCCCTGATTTTCTGTCTCTCACCCCTTGCCTGGTGAAAATCAGACATTCTTTTTTTTTCTCTTATTCATTTTCCTTAGAACTCAGAATTCAGCATCCCCTGTTCATTTTGTAAAATTTGTTTATCCTCAGTAGTTTTCACTTTTTTCTGTCAACTCTTTTTCTTTACTTATGATGCCAGAGCATCAGGGAGATTGATATTTCCTATTTAGAGTATTGTGTTTTTTTTTAATTGAATTTTAGTGTTATGATATTGTGTTTTATTTTTAACTATATTGAAGAATTTTGATCATATATAAAATATATGTGAATTAAATGAAAGAAATTATTATTTTTTTTTGTTAACAAAAGTATAGTAGAAAAGTATTTTTATTTTTATTCAAAAGATTCATGCATAGGTTTTGTTTCCACTTTGAATTTCATCAGAATTTCTTTTATATATGAATTATTTTTATTTTCAAAGCTAAATTTTTGCATTCAGTCAAATATCTACAAAACAGTATTTTCATTCCTTCAAAGGAATGGTTTATATGTTGTTTTGATGTGTTTGATGGTTTATATGTTGTTAAGTGCATCAGAATTTCAATTTTCACATTTTGTTTCGAAGTTTAGATTTTCTATCCTGGGGGTCGAACATTAATAATAATATATTTCTTAATAGTATTGTGTTCGAATATCCAATTCTTACTATTTTAGTGATTAGTTGATGCTCAATTATAAAGGTTAACTATTTTAAAACTAAATTAACTGCATTTAATTTGTGGCTGTCGGATTTTATAATTGACCCTTTTTCCCCTCAAAAGTTAAAAACAATGGCGTATCTTGCTAAAGCGCGCAAAGAGGACTTAAAAACACTAGCTACAGAATTGGGCCTCGAAGTAGGAGAAATAATGAGAATAATAGATTTTAAAAATTTAATCATTACTTCGAAAGACTACGATGAACAGTTTACTAAAACTCTTCTAGAAACGATTATTAACACGAGGGTTCAGGCAGAACATGAGAAGGAGGAAAATGAATACAAACGAAAACGAGACGAACTGAATTTAGAACTAGAACGCATGAAGTTAAGCATGACTGCTACTTCTTCAACTAACACTAGTGCTGCCGCAGAGAAAATAAATATCCAGCACCTCATACCCAGATTTGTGGAAACTTCAGACATTTCCACCTATCTAAAAATATTTGAAAGACAGTGTGAGCAAGTTAACATAGTAGAAGTCGATTATATAACACACCTTCTACCTATGTTACCTGTTGATATTTCCAATATTATCTTGCGGGAACCTAAAGAGAAATTAGGAAATTACCAGCACATTAAGCAAGTGCTGCTCCAAAGATTCAAGTTAAGTGCTGAATCGTTTCGAATTAAGTTCAGTACTCATCAAAAACAACCCGAAGCTCTGTGGAAGGACTTCGCGTACGAGCTAAACAATTACTTAGAAGAATGGCTACATAGCCTAGAAGTGAAAGACTTTAACTCCCTTAAGGATTTGATTCTTACCGATCAGCTTAAGAGAAGAGTTTCGAGGGATGTTAAAGAACACTTCGTGGATATCTGGGGAGATATTAAAAGCTCATCTGAGCTAGTACGAAAATTAGACGATTATGAAATTGCTCGAGGTAAGACGTCGAACCATAAAGTTTTACCAGACGTAAGAAGAACTTCTTTCCCCTCAAAAACAAATAAACAAAGTAGTATAAGAGTGGGGGATAAGGCAAAGGAAGCACCAAGAAAACCATTTGAAGGGCATTTGCAATTTGAAAGCTGAACTCCTCTGTCCTGCTATGGATGTGGAAAGCCCGGTTACATCAAGTCAAAATGTCCTGACTGCAATCCTTCAAAGGGTGATCCAGCTCACTTTGGAATTCTGCGAGTTAACAGTCTCTCTCCTTCCAACAGAAATGCTGTACTCAGGATCAGCATAAATGGAGTCTCAGGAATGGCATTTGCGGACAGTGGTGCAAGTCATTCGATTGCAGGAGAAACTCTTTACAGTATCCTTCTGCAACAAGGAGCTGCTTTTGAGAAGACAGTCATATCCCTATCCCTTGCTGATGGAATCGTTACTCAGAAAGAAGTTCTACGTACATTTCAAACCGTCCTTCTGGAAGGCAGAAAGTTTAAAACCTCCTTCATTATTTTGCCTGATGCCAAAAACAACTCCACTCTACTTGGAGTTGACTTTCTCAAAAATGCTGGAATAGTACTAAATTTCAAAAAGAACTGTTGGACTTTTTGTGACAATTCCCGAAAATCGTACAATTTCGTGCCTTACCAGAGTACATCTGTTAATGTACTTCCTGTGGCGATAAAAAACTGTCAATTACGGGAAGATGAAGGACAAGAACTCCCTGGTTCTCAGCGTGTGGAACTTGATAGCTTGCTTAAAAATCATCACTCTTATCTTCGAAGTAGGGGGAGAAGCTACTTCATTTATCGAACATAGCATCAACACTGAAAACAACCCACCAATTTCAGTGCCTCCCTACCGGATGAATCCAGCAAGGAAGAAGCTGTTGAAGAAAGAGCTAGATTCTCTGCTGCAACAAGGCATCGTAGTAGAATGTGAATCTCTGCACGCCTCTCCCGTTGTTTTGATTCCAAAACCAAGAATTGAAGAGAAACAAGATCAGCGAAAGGCCTTCTATGATAAAAGACATCGTCCTGGTTCCTTGTATCATCCAGGTGATAATGTCTGTGTAACCCTACACCCCCTTAGCAATGCTGCCCAGAAGAAGACTGCTAAATTCATGCCTAAAAGAGATGGGCCTTATGTTATTGTGACTCAACGCTCTCCGACGACTTATGAAGGGGCAAATCCAAACAACCCACATGAGGTTCTCGGACCTTATCATTCATCTGCTCTTCGTCCATGCATAGACAAGGAAGCCACTCCAGTGATGCCTCTCAGAAAAAGGGGAAGGCCCAGGAAAGACAACTCTGCTGGTTCCTCATCGAGGACGATACCTAGGAACCAGAGGAGGAGTGTAACGAATGGTAATAGAGCGCCCTCTACTGGCCGTGTGTACACTTAACAAGTCAGCCTGCCACCTCGGGGAAGAAAGGATGTGCCAATGTCCGCCCGCGCAAACCCCTAAAGATTTGTATATTTTCCCCCTGTTTTATGTAATTGTAACCGTGCTCAATTAGAATGTACCACCAATTAAAATTATTTGAGCTAGCTGCCGAAGTTATTTTTGAGTATCGGTTATAACGTTTGTTTTCTTCATTTCAGGATCATATTTGAAAAATAGGACAAGTTTAAAAGAAATTTGTGAAAAATATTTAGTACTTCTAATTAAAATTGTAAGTATTTTCTGATTATTTATATATTCGTGAATTTCAGAAAGAATATAGGCAATTGAAAATTTATTTCTAATTGTAATTGAAAACTTATGCTTTGTGTAGCTAAGTCTGATGTCTATGAAAATATATACAATTTTTTTTTTAACAAACCTTTTTTAAGTGGTAATGCCTAAAATTGTGAATGAGTATGTGCTTTACATTTTGTGAATTAATTTGGGATTTTTCTTTCTTCGGAAAATACAAAGGGCAAATTAAACACTGTTAAGGTTATTAATGTGTAGTTAGTTTCAGAAACATGAGTTTAAAAGTGTTATTATTTTCTTTTTTGGTAGTATTTTCTTTAATCTGCAAACAATAAAAGTAAAGTAACATTTTTGTCTAAGAGATAATCAAACATTTTTATTGATGTATGCAGAAGCTCTGATATTAAAAAAAAAATAATAAATATCTTTTACTCTAAAATGTACGAGTTCCTATTTGTATCAAACTGATATAAAAACTTATTTTTGTAAATTAAATATTACTAGGTAAAGTTTTTAGAAAAGTTTAACTCCTACATTGAATTTAATAATTGTTTTGAACTAATGCTGAAACATAATTGCAAAATCCTTGCCTTTCAAGTAAATTCCAGCTCTGTATAAGTTAATAACTTATTTTTAAATGGTTACAGATATTTTACATGCATACATTTTGTTTTTGTACAAGGATACAAAAACTGATTTTGAGGCCATGGCAGCTGGGGGTTTTGATCACAAACTTGTTGTCAATGTATATCAAATCTTGGGCTCAAGTTCTTGTGCTCCCGCCTTGTAGAGTGGTAGATTCATTTGAAATCTGTTGTGGCTCAAAGTCCTCATATTGGCGATGGAAATTTGAAGAGTAGTATCTAGTCACTTGACCAAGTTCAGAATTACTAGATCCATTGTTCTTGTGTATCTTCAAAGTGCATTAATAACAAAATATCAATTCAAATCAAACAAAAATAGGTTTGAATAAAATATGTTTATCCTTGAGCATGTTAGATAAAAGTATTTTAATCAGTATGTGTGTGTGCAAATTGGTATATGATGAATAGTTTAAAATATTTTTAAGGATTAATGTATCATAATTGTGTATCTTAAATTCCCTGAATTAATTTAAACTTGATATTTTGATTATTTTTGTTATTCCTTATAAAGTAAGATGTCTTATTTTCATTATTTTTTAAAATTCTTTGTTCTATAGTAGTCTATTGATTATTCTTGGTATAGTTTGGAAAATTTAACTTGATATTTTGTACCAAAATTGCTAATTTCTTTTTGTATGATTGCAAATATATTTCAGAATTATTTGTCATTATTGTCAAACTAGTACTGAATATTTAATATCGTAGAATAAAATTTACTTATTTGTTTGTTGAATTTGGTACAAAATTTATCATTTGATCATTTAATTGATTAACTAGTTTAGTTTGAGAAGTATTAATAATTTACATTAAAAAAGACTTTCAAATTACAAATTGGTGGTATATTATTTTTTAGCAAATATATTCTTACTTATTTTATTAAATGTTTCTTTATTGCATTATTCAGTTACAATGATTATATTGTCATTTTTATCAAAGCATGATTTGAAATTAATAATTATTACTGTTTCTTAATTTTAGTTTTTTATAAGTTTTTAGAGGAGTTTTATCTCTTAATGTAAATAAAGATTTTATTTCTTAGAAGTGCTATAAATTTTATAATGAATTTGAAGTTTATAAACATTGTTTTCATGACTGATAAAGAAACTTTTAGTTAAAACTCATGTTTTGAAAATATTCTAAAGAATGCACTTTTTTAAAAAATTGCAGTTTCGTCTGTATTTATTTGAATAATCTCCTTAGTATTTATCTTGATTCAAAGATATATAAATGAATTAATTTTTTACATTGTCAGATCTTATGAATATCAAATACTATTCCTAAAAATTCTTTTATGATGGGGCTATAATATTAATTGAATTGGAATTCTGTCTTTCAAGTTTTCTTAAAGTGTTATGGCAAATTTTTGAAATATAATTGCAATATTTTTTAAGGTTTATTTATCATCAGATAAAAGGATACGAGAGTTTCTATTCTTTAAATACATAAACTATATTTTTCAAATAGATTTAAAAGGTAAAGGTGTAAAATACTGGGTTTTTCTAAAATTGCTTCAAATAACAGTTATAGGTATATAATATGAATTATTAATACTGATTTAATTTTTTGTAGAATTTCTCATATAATAATTTTTTTCCAGCTATATTAATATAATACAAAATAGGAGTAACAGTAATGTAAATTTAATTTTCAACTGCATCTTGTTTTAATTGCTATATTTAATTTTTGCTCTTAATTTTTTAATCTGTAATTAATAATGTAGAAACATAAATGTCATGCTTAGAGTCAATATATTATCTATCTTTTTATTTTAGTTGCGTGATGTATTGGAACATCAACCTTTTGCATATATTCAATTCATTCAGCCAACATTAGAATGCTGTGTAACATTCTGTTTCAATAAAAGTTTTGAAGGTAAGATTTTAAAAATTAGGTGATTTTAAATTCTTATATTGGTGATGATATGTATGTACTAGTTTTACTAGTTTTCACAATTTTAATTACTGAATAATGAGAAAAAGAGCATTATGCAAATGATTTATTGTAACTGTTATATTTTTATTTGATCTTTTTTTTAAAATTAAATATTAAAAAATAAATTGCTTAGGCATTTGTATTACAGTTTGTATTTTGTAGTTCATAAAAAGGTATTTGAAAATGGAGAATTAGAATATAATAGTTTAATGTTGTTTAATTCATATTCTTATAATTTCAGTTATTCTGCATGTATTTCATTATTACAATTTTGGCTTTTGCATCTAAATTATTAATTTATGCCCTTACACGCAGCTGATTTGTGCATTATTTTTTTTTTTGTCATTGTAAGTATAGATTGTCATAAATTGAAGATGAATGGTAAGTGTATCAATTTTAAGATACTATGGGGGAATACAATTCTAATTTATTTTCCTTGTCTTTTAGATCGTATGTTTGAAAAACTCATAGTACAATTCTTGAATTTAATAAAAGATATTCTTGTGTGCCAAGAGTATAAACCTCTCAAGAATGTAGAAGGTAAATAAATATTTACTTTTTATGTTATTTACAAAACATTTGCCTTATTTTAAAAAATTAAGATGTAGATTTCTTTTCCAAAGCGAATCTTAAAAAAGGCTTGTAGACAAGACATTTTTTTACTCATTAAGAAAAATAACTGTTTTTGCCTAAAAGTGTTATAGTTTTATTCTTTGTTCTTTATTGCAGTTTTTTTCCCTTCAAAGTATGAAATAGCAAATATTTTAAGTTAAACTTCTTGGTATGTCTTTCTAGATACTAAAAATGCTGCTTTCGAAGCCCATAAAATTAAAGTCGAATTCTTCACTTTTCCTGTATTAAAAGAAATTTGTGAACAATTGTTATCAAGATATTTTTTGTTATCTGAAGAGGATATAGCTAGCTGGGAATACAATCCAGAAGAATTCGGTATGTGTAACAAATTTGCAATTTCTTAAATTTTTTTAATAGAGAAATTACTTAGCATTTATATATTTTAAGGGATCTAGTTACCAGCTTTTGTGGAAAAAATATATAAATTCATATTTTGTAAATAATTTTATTTGTTCCCGAATATTTTAAGTGACCACGGTACCTTAGTGGCCAAGTTAACGGACTCGTGGCTGTCGTGTCATAAGTTTGAGTCTAGTGCTGCTGAAGGCCCACAGTGTAGGGAAGCGTTGCACGTTAAATCTGTTGAGAGCTCAAACATCCTCCCATTCGAGTGGTGTGGTAGTTAGGAGAGGGGGTCCCAGCTCAGGTGTCGTCCGCGTCACTTGACCATGGTTCAAAATTACGCGGACCGTCCACAAAAGCCCCTGTGTAGCTGAACAGTGGGACTTTAATATTCATTCATTCACTCACTCAGCGCCACTCTTACGTGCCTTGCATCAAATTTTAATAGTTGTCTTTGAATAGTTGTTTAATAGTTTTTCAGTTGTATAAATTAACTATTTAAGTTATCAAATTTTATTTTCCTAGCACAATTCCTTAGTGTAGGATTTTTTTTATCATATGTATGTAAGAGGGAGATTAAAAAAACAAACATTTTAAATGTATTTATTATTTTTTTTTTATTATTGTAGCATCTGATGAAGGTGGTGAATCTTGGAAGTTTAGTTTAAGGGCAAGTCTCAATTTTTTAAAAAAATATATAGTTCTTTATATTTGTTTTTTAATATTATTTCCTAATAGTTTGGTCTAATTTAGAGTAAATCATATGTGAAATAGCTTTAGTCTAATTTTGTCCATATTGGTTTTTATTTGATAAAATTTATCTCTTTATCATATTTTAAAAATTTACAAAGATTTTTGATGGGTAATTATTTACAAAATTAAATTTTAAGCTGCTTTTAAAAATAATTATAGTGCTTTAAGCTGCATATTATTTGACTAAATAAAGTATTTTAATATATTTATTATTTATGAACATTCTTTTTATTACTATATAAAAAAACAATTTTGAATTAATTTTTTTTTAAAATTTCAGCCTTGTACAGAAGTTTTTTTTCTTACATGCTTCCATGAATTCCGAAACCTATTAACACCTCTCGTTGTTGAGATGACTAAAAATGTGCAAAATAATAGTTCAAGAGATCTCCTTGGTATTTTGAAGAAAGAAGCTAGTTAGTAATTTTTTGCTTGTCAAATTTTGAAAAATCAGCTAAATGAATGAATATATATTAAACTAGCTGTTAGCCACCCGCTTTGCTGGGTATTTCATGATATTTTATAAATATATACTGTTTATATGTCTCTCTCTCTATATATACACATACATAAATTATTGATATCTAAGTCCTAGCATTTGATTGTATTGAAAAATATACTTATACCTGTAACTCTCGCCTCTTGATAATAAAAAAAAAGAGGAAAGAATTTATATTTTCTAATAATCTCTAAAATTGAAGTATAGAATGATGTTTGCACTTTCATAACCCTATAACCAAGTGGATTTCCACAAACCAATTTTTGGTGGATCTCTACTGCATAAAATAAACATGCAAGCCAAATTTCAAGTCAAAATCTAATAGAGCAAAAACGAAATCTTTACTATCAATATCCCCTCCCCTCCCCCTAATCTTGTTGCGAGTCGCTTTCCAAAATAACCGTTCTTAGCGGATAATTCAACAACAGAAAAATGCAAACCAAATTCCATTATTATAGTCCTTGTAGTTCGAAGAAAGGATTTTCTTTTGTCAATACATCCCAGTAACCCCTTGCTCCCCGAGGAGTTAATTTCCCTAAAATACATTCTTAGTGAATCCCTATTCAACAAAAAAAAAACATGCTCAACCAATTTCAAGTATGTGGGTCTAACAATTAAAAAACAGGAATTTTTTTCTATAACTCCGCTTGACCCCTCGCAACCCTCCTTAGGGTCGATTTTTGTTATACTCTTTGTTAGAAAAACTCTATTCATGAAAGGAACATGCCTACCAATTTTCAAGCAGGTAGATCTAATTATTTAAAAATGGAAATATTTATCTATTACACCCCGAAATGAAACTTGAGGGTTGATTTTCGCACAACCCGTTTTGTAGTGGTTCTCTACTCTACAAAAGGGTTCTCTGCTTACCAAATTTCAAGACTTTACGTCTAATAGTTTAAAAATGGGAATAATTATCTATAATGCCCCTTGAGCCACTGCAATGCCACTTGGGGTCTGTTTTCACAAAACCCATTTTGGGAACTGTATTCTATGAAAAAATTTCTGCTCACCAAATTTGAAGACCATGAGTCTAATAAATCAAAAATGGAGAAAAATTATCTGTAACGCCCCTTGAGCCCCTGCAATGCCGCCTTGGGGTCGATTTTTACAAAACACAATATATAGGAAATCTTTAATCCATGAAAGAATTCTAATTAGCATATTTCAAGACTGTAAGTCCAATAATTTAAAAATGGAAGTAATTAGAACGTCCCTTAAGCCCCACAGTGCCACTTGGGGGTCGATTTTCATGAAACCCATTTTGTAGCGTTCTCTACCCTTTGAGAAGAATCTCTTTACCAAATTTCAAGACTGTGTGTCTAATAGTTTAAAAATCGGAATAATTATTTATGTCTCCCCTTAACCCCCCCCCATCACCACCACACCCTTTGGGGTCAATTTTCCCCAAACCCATTCTGTAGCGGGTATTTACTCCATGAAAGAAACATGCCTACCAATTTTCAAGCAGGTAGATCAAGTAGTTTAAAAATGAAAATATTTATCTATTACGCCCCTTAATCCCCCAACTCCAATTTGGGGGGGGGGGCTATTTTCCCAAAACCCATCATGTAGCTGAACTCTACTCTGTGAAAGGAATCTATTTATCAAATTTAAAGACTGTGCGTCTAATAGTTTAAGAATGGAAATAATTTTCTATAACGCCCCCTAAACCCTTGTAATGCCACTTGGGAGTCGATTTTCACCAAACTCATTTTGCAGCGAATCTCTACTCTATGAAAGAATCTGCTTACCCAATTTCAAAATTGTACATCGAGTAGTTTAAACATGGAAACAATTATTTATAATGCCCCTTGTGGTTCGAATTTCGCAAAATCCGTTCTTAGCGGATTTCTACTCCATGAAAGGAACATATGTCTGCCAAATTTCAAGTCTGTTGGTTGAATGGTTCTGGAGATATCGTGATTAGTCAGTCAGTGAGTCGCTTTTCTCCTTTTTATATAAAGATTTAAACAATTAATAAATAAAGATAAAATAATTTATACAGATTACAATTTTATGTTTTGTATAAAAATGCAAAGGTTCTAATTAATAATCACTTATTATTTTTTTTCATAATATATTGAAAATATTTAGTGATAATTCCTCTTTCATGTTGAAAATTTTTTTCTCGCGTTATATAGTTTACCAACTTCAATAACCTACCATTTTAATGAAATAGGATTTTTATGATTCAGTTTATTAGTGCAATATTACATTTACTATTGTAACTAATTTATTTTAAAATTTATATGTGAATTACAATTTGTGAAGAATGTATAAAAGAAATTTGATAGATGATTTTCTCTTTTCTTTCCGTTTTACAGTTTATAATGCTGTTGGATTAGCTGCTTTTGATTTATACGATGAAGTTGATTTTGATAATTGGTTTACAAACATTTTGATTCCTGAACTAAGAATTAAAGACCCTGGGTAATAATGTTGCAACTTTAATCTCTTTTTCTAAGTTTGAATGTAATTAATTTAAATATCAAATGTTAAGAAATTTCTAAGTTGCTGTTTTGTATACATAATAAAACATCCACTTATATTAATTAAATACTTTCTAAAAAATTACTCAGATAGGAAATAACTTATATTTATTTTGTCCAAAATTTTCTTACCTTACTAAAAATTTTACTTTACATATTATAAACTAAAAAGTATCATTTAAGCATGTAATAAAAGAAATGGCAAGTTCTGATAGTTAATTTTTAAAAGTTGTTTAATTTAAGGTATTTATTCTTAGTTTTTTAAAAAAATAGTTCTATTTGACTTATCTATGGAAGAAAATGTGTTTTATACATTTCTAAGTCATATATATATAAACAGTCTTCCTAAGCTATTTTTTCCTATAGAAATAATTTTGTAATTAATAGGATTTTTGTTAATTGAAAATTGATAATTAGTAACTTTTCCCCGATGTAGAGTAATCATATAGTATGTACAGTTGCAGTGCATTTTTTTTTAGTACAGTTGAGTTTTAGTTCAAGGAATTTAAAATTCTTTAAGAAGGAACAAGAGTAAAGTTCATCTAAAAGTGCAAATTCCCTTTCCTGTTGTTGTTGTGTCCTTCCTGCAGGGAAGGAATGAAAGTTGCCATTGCCTGTGAGACAGGTTGGACTTCTTAACAATAGATGGCGACACCACCTATCTCCACCTTCACAATTTTGGCATGGAACTGAAGGGGAGGGAAATATTCTCCAGCCCCCTGCACTCGTGGTTTCTGCTGCGACCGCCTGCAAGACTTTCGGACCCACTGATTTAACGAGCACGTACTCCGTCTATACTCGGTATTCCCTTTCCTAATTTTTCTTATTGAAAACACAATTCCTTATGTACCTCAAACAATCATACATGACTTATAGAAGTAAGTATGAAGCACATTACTAAAGGAATAAACAAAAGAGGTAAATTATGAAATATTACAATTCTTTTCTATGAATTTACAGAAATAGTTAAAAGCACTTCCTTGCAAGCTGGTGAAATTCTGGAGGCCGATGAATATTCCTGTTTTTATGTGCCAATTTTAGGATTTTTCTTTTACTGACAAACTTATAGCATAGAAGAATTTTTTCAACATTTTTCTTGTTACTAATGCTGCAGACACAGAATGTTGCTGGACCCAAATTAAATATGCTCAAGTAGCTTTGGAAGTTATAATGTTCAGTGAGAAATTGGGTATTTTGTAATTAGTAAATAAAAAAATTAAAAAAAATTATAGCATGACAATTTTATTTTGATAGAAGAGAAAAATTTCTTGATTAAGCTCCCTCTATTTGAATTGGTGTATTCTAGGCTTAGCAATTTCCTCATGATTTTCTTGTGAAAGGAATTAGAGATATTAATACCAGTATCAATTCCACATGTGGTGGCAGTCTTTTAAAAAAAAAATTGACCCACATTCATTGTCAAAAAACACAGTTTCCACAAACTAATGCAAAAACAACCCAAAAATTTTTGAGATTTTTAAAGTGTTTTTGGATCATGTCAATTTTGTTATTGGAAGAAGAAATAAGTTTTAATAAGTCTCCCAGGATGAAAGAGAATCTGTACAAATGATAGTTAGGGACTTTTTTTTGGTTCAGTAATCCATTTGATACCAAAGTTTAAGCATAAAAAGTTCAGTTATAAAAACCATAGATTTATCTTAAATTTTAAATTGAAAGTGTTTAGATTTAGTATCATTTCTGAAGACAATAACTGTGAAACAAACTCTGCCATCCGTATAACAAATAACTGGGAAAGCATTCGTGATTTTGTGAGGGATGAGGAAGAACAGTAGAAGACAGAACACAATCATTATAGAAGATGAAAGAAGTAGAGAGATTTTCCCTGAAAGCAATATTATGAAGAATGGCAATGTGGATTGTAGGAAAGTCAGAAACTGCATAAACAGACTAAAACATAGGGTATGATATCAATATATGCCCCTCAAAAGTGTTTATATTTGTGTACATTGCAGATATGCTTCCTTTTAAGTGCCACACTCAAACCCAGAAGTATATATTATGAAAGATTTCCCTTGCTTAGGAATGAGCAAATCTGCACTAAAATCAGTTCTATACATGTTTATGCAATTAAACTTCATCCATGCAGTCAGATTTCTCTGATAGAGAAGTTAAATGTTGCTTCGAAAAAAATTTACAGCCAAGAACCACTTCAAGATATTACATTTGCTTTATCTTAGCTAGGAGAGTTCCACCAAGAAATAGCTGAAATTCGTCCTAGCAAACATTTTATTTTTTAATGTTAACTTTTTAAAAGCATTTTTAAAATGTTTAGCATCACTCTGGTTTTTATCATAATTGAAATCCAATTTAAAACCTTTTGATTAGGTTTTTTTGGGGAAGTTCAGACTTTCCTGCCTTTTTAATTAATTGTAATATAATTTTATTCAAAATTTTGTCTTCTATTTCAATTTAATTTTCTTTTTCTAGCTATCACATCATCAGACGTAGAGTTATTTGGTTAATTGGTCAGTGGGTTGGAGTTAAAATGTCACCAGAAATGAGACCCCTTTTGTATGAAGTAATCTTGCAACTTTTGGGTTCTGATGAAAATTTAATAGTTAAACTTGCTGCTTCAAATGCTGTCAAAGCTTATATCCTTTTTTAATGTAACATCAGTGTGAATTGTTTATCTCCTAAAAATGTTTTAAATAGTTTTTTGCTATTGTGTATATTGAAATTATGTCATATAATTCTTAATTGTATTTCTGATAAAAGATATTTTAAGATTAAGAATAAGTGTTTTACTATAAAGGGGGCAGTCAAATGGAAAACATGACAAATTGATAAAAAGTAAGTTAACTGTTTATTATGTCAAAAGTAATCACCACAATTTTTATTCCGCATTAAGACTAGATGGTTAGGGCTTCATGGGAAAATGTTTGTGGTTGCATATGGAACCATGATTGTACCCAGACATACACTTTTTGTCCAAAGCAAATTGATGGCCATAAATGTCTTTCTTTAGAGCTTCAAAATTATGAAAATAACATGGGAAAAAATCTGAACTGTATGGAGGATGTGTAAGGCTTCCCAGCAAAATCTCTGCAGCATGGTCTTTAATAACCTTGGTAACATGTAAACGAGCATTATCCTGCTACAGAAGGGTTCCATCTGTCAACATTCCTGGGCTTTTGAACTTTATTGTGTTCTTCAATTTTTGCAAAGTTTTCATGTACTATTGTTTATTAATTTTGGTGCAGTTTTTAAAAAGTTAATGAGCATTGGGCCCTTGCAGCCAAAGTAGATCTTGCATGCTCCCTTCTGAATTTTGATAGGGTGGGTCTGTCTGCTTCCATTGTTGATTCTGAGGCTTGGTCTGTGGTTGAAAATGATACCATGTTTCATCTCTTTTGACAATAAGGGACAGAAAATTATATGTCTTACGATACTATTCCACATGCTGCAGTGATGGCAACATTCTTTTCAACTTCTGCTCCTCTTTCAAGCTGTTGTGAACCCACTCTGCTTAGGTTTTCTGGAATTTCAAATGCTCTGTCAAGATGGCATGAGTGGTACTGTGATTAATGCCCAACATAAGCCAAATATCTTCCCTTGCTGGTTTTCTTCTGATGGTAGCATCTACCTCTCTTTGCAATGACAAAAGGAGTAATGGCATGAGAAGTCTGTTCTGGCTGACTGTTGTCTTTCAGTGTCACTTGACCTTTATAATATCACTTATTTCACTCGCACATGCACATGACATACTGTTTTTATTCCACACAGCAGACATTCAAGCAGGATTTTCATTTTCTGATACTACTTCCCTTATCCAAAAATGTACTTCAGCATGCTGTTGCGCTTTCTTGGTCTCTATAGTGAAGTTGGATGCATGCACACAATGACTCACATTAAACAAACAAATGACTCAGTAGTGAATGCTAATGCATGCATGCATGTGTGTGTGTATGTATGCATATATGTAATTTGTTCGAGTGGAATCTTACAACTCAACTTTGAAGCTTATGTCTTCAACTCATTGAGCTAAACTTTTGTATACACGTTTAATTTGGATGACAATGCATGTTTTGACTATTTATATTCCGATATTGCAATTAGTTCAAAAGATATTAATTAAAAAAGACTTAAAACGCATAATTGTTTTACTCCTGTGCCCTGTTTTTTCCCGCTATACTCGGCGACGCAAAATGAAGAAGGAAGAGGGAATTTTTTGGGGGGTTTTAAAACAGCAATCTTAATTTTTTTTAAAAACTCAGACAAAAATTAATTGCAGAATCGGAAACATTATTTATTTCTCCACGATACGGTAAAAATTTTTTTTTTACAAAATAATGATATTTGTATTTTATACAAGTTTTTTAAAAATGTGTTAAAATTGATGCGTTTTTATGAAAACAATTTCTAAATCGTTGCGTATGAATTTATTTTTATGTTGTTAAAACGATATTCTACACTAAATAAGTTCATGCCTTTTTCTTTTAGAATATGTCATTTAAAAAATAAAATGTCAAAAACCTATTTTTCAATGATTTTTCAAAAAATACTCAAAATTTTAATTAAACATTTAATAACTTCGTCATTTATTAAAATAATCGCATGAAACTTTTTCCCCGTGTGTAGAACATTATTATCCATAATTAAGGTGAAGATTGGAAAAAGTGCTTAAACATTTCGGATTTTAAAAAAGTTTTTGTGTTTTTCATCTAATACACTTTTTACAAAAATAAAAACATACAGAATTTCTTTTAAAATTTTTTATTTAAAAATTGTTGTGTTTTGCAGTCAATATGTGAAACTTGGAAATCAGAACTTAAAAATTAAGCCCTCAAAAAAAAATCAAAAACTTTTAATAAAAAACTTAATTTTACGGTAAGTTAAGGCTTGGCATCGAAAACCGGTTTGGCGCCCAATGACTATCTGTTTCATCTTGCATTTGAAATCAGCAAATAGGGCTATACTAGAAAAGATGGTGCCTATAAATAATCAAAATCACCAAATTTGGCGAGTAAAAAAAATGCGAATGAAAAATTTATTTTTGTTACATTTTCTCTGTACAAGTTTTAATTCAAAGAATTCATTTTAAACATCTGTTTATAAAACAAAAATTTCTATAATATTTGTGAAAAACTTAACCGTTTTTATTCTGGTATCATTATTTTAAATGTAGTGCTTTAAATTAATATTCTTTAAGTAATAAGTATTGTTTTCTGTGAATCATTAATCGAAATTTTTCAATCGTTAGGTATGGATTTCTCAAAATTCTGACGAGTAAATCGTCTGAACTAAAAAAGTTCATATACTTTGCTCTTTTAAAATCAGTGATTTAGTAAATTAAGTACGCAAACTTTTTTTGTTTTAAAAAAATGCTCGCAATTTTAATTCAACATTTAATAAACATGTAAAATTTTGCAATTTAAAAAATTTCTACTTTAAAGCACAAATTTCATTTTTTATTAAAAAAAATTTATTCCTCTTTGATTTTAAACACATATGCTAATATCAGCAATTTAATAAATGATTGGACGTTTTCTATCTTTTCAATGAAATAATGCATAAAATTGATTTTAGTTTATATTATAAATGAAAAAAAAACTTGTGAATTTTCATGTATGCTATCTTTACATGAAATAATGCATAAATAGACTGTTTATGTATTCATTTTAATGCTTTTTAGATTTGATGTGTGAATATCTACCTTCGATTTTAAAGGTCCTTCCACACTGTTTGCCGAGAACTTCCTGGTTTAATTGTCATGTTGCATGGTTAAGTGCTGAAAAGACTAGGGTTCTGTACCCCCTCAAAAGGAAATTTTTCTGATTTTTTAAAAAAATACTCAAAATTTTATTTGCACATTTAATAACATCCAAAGAAATTTTTTAATAGGCAAGATCATTTATTGCTCCCCGATACGGTTTTTTTTTTTACAAAACAATGATACTTTGCCTATTTTATGATTTCTTCTAAAATAAATAAATATTGATGCGTTTAAATGAAAATTATTTTCAAAAAGTTCATATTTCGATCTTTTAGAATCAGTGATTTAAAAAATAAAATGCCGAAAACTTTCTTTTTTACGAATTCATCCCCCCCCTTTTTTTGCAAAGCAATGATACTTCACATATTTTATGATTCTTTTCTAAAACCAACGTTAAATGAGATTAACAGTTTTAGATACCTATCCAGCAATAACTAAAAAGTAAAAAATAAATTAAAAGTAAAAAAAAACTTTTTAAAAACAAGCTTTTATTTAAATGCGCTAAAAAGAATAAAATAAACTTTCCTTTAAAACTTTTTTTATTATCAACTTATAATCTCATTACACAATTTATATGATATAAAAGCTTGTTGCATGATTTACCTGTGTAGATAAACAAGTAAATTAAATAACTTGATCTGATTGATTTTAATTTGTAAAAATTTCAAACTATGAGTACTTTAATCTCGCGACGAGCTTTTATATCATATAAATTGTGTAATGACTTTATAAGTTGATAATAAAAAAAAGTTTTAAAGGAAAAGTTTATTTTATTCTTTTTAGCACGTTTAAGTAAAAGCTTGTTTTTTAAAAAGTTTTTTTTACTTTTAATTTATTGATTACCAATAGAGAGCAGGTTGGTTTGTATATTCTATATATACAAACCAACCTGCATTACCCAACTTCTGTACTATTCTCATTATGTAGTGCATCTCATTTTCATTTGACTGCCTCTTATGTAAACTGTGTTTTCTTCATTTAAAATAACGATTCTTGTTTATTTTCTTTTTTAGTTCTATTTTGTAGTTAGTTAAATTTTCATCTCTTTAGTAGACATGAGTCAATATAACAATTGCTTTTAAATTTATATGTTGACAAATGTATGCATTTTGGAACTGGATGATGAATACACTTGTGAAATCTTCTTAGATATGTTTAGAATGGAGCTTTTTGTAATAGCTTTCTATTGTGCATAGAATGGTGATTATTTTCAAGTCCATTAGTCTTACTTTTCAAAAAATGAATTTCGTACACTTTGTTGATACATAAAAAAGAGGTTTTTTTTTCTCCTTTTGTAATTAGTTTCTTAAATTAAGCTTGCTAATGTTTATATACTTTTGTTGACACAGAAAAGTCTTAGATGGCTCTTACAGCTCTCAGAAGGTTGGAAAATTTAATGTTAAATACAATTTATGGATATAAATTCAAAGCAAATTATTTTTTAAGCTAACGTAAGTTAGCTTCTTTTAAGTCATTAAACAGAAATGCAAGTTCATTTTCTGAAGAAAAAAAATATTTTCCTGAAATTATTTTATCATTCTACCATGTATTATTAAGTTTTTAAAATAAATTCCATAAGCTATGCTTTTAAAAACTATGCAGGCTTAAGACTTTCTTTTTATAAATTTACAATATTTTTTTTAAAGATTTTTATTTATATATGTTTAAGCCATTATATTTTCCTTAATTTTGATTACCTATAGATGATTTTGAATTCAGTGTTGAACAGTTTTTACCAGTGAGTATTTGAAATTTTCTTTGGTATATAATTACTGTTGCAAATTAGAGTTATATTGCTTTTGAAACAAAATGAAATATATTGCTAAAATGAAAATGAAAAGTCACTTAAAAGATATTAAGATATTATGTAAAAACGTTTTAATAACTTTTTATGTATATCAAGTTGAAAATTAAAGGATTGAGTGGGATTAAAAAAAATGGTTGTACGTCTTAATAGAGCCACAAATTCTTGATATATTATGAAGGCTGAAAGTTGAGTATTAAATCTTTCTATATATAATTATAGGGGGCCGGCCCCTTGCTGAAGTAAATTTTTTGGCCACCGTAATTGATTGCCAAGCAACTGTTTTCGAAACATTTAAGCAATTTTTTTATTAATGATTTTTTATTAATATTTCTTTATTTTCATTGCAAACTCCCACTTTGTAATTTCTTGGAACAAGCTAAATTCTTGCTAAATTTAAGTTGCTTGGCGACGACCTATGCCGGGCACCCAATGAAATTGACTTCTCTGATGCTACACTTCTCTATTCTACACTTTAACCAATTATTATTAAGAAATGTTTAATTAAAATTTAAATAAATGTAAATGACTAATTTTAAAATTTTTTAAGAAAATTGTTTGATGAGTAGGTTTTAAGTGAGAATTATTCTAAAGTGTAAAAATAAAATCTGACAGAATTGGATTTTTTTTTTTAAAAAAAACTTTTATGGGAGAGAGAACATTTTTTAACTTGATAATTCTGAATACATCATAATTAAGTTGTTTCCTTTGGTTTATTGATATGGCTACATCAAACAATTATAAAATAACATTTTAATAATGATATTAAAAAAAAACATTAGATTTAATTCCTAACTGTGTACTGAAAATTTTTCTCAATCTGTTATTAAAAATAAAGGGAAAAAAAGCACATGTCTCTTAAAGATAAGATAAAGATCTCTGTAAGATTAAATCTTTAAGGCATAGTTGCTATACATGTATATATTGTTATGAAAATTAAAAATTATGTTTGCTTCTCTGCTAAAACAGTATTATGACCAGGAAGATCGTTTGTTGGCAAAAGAAAGATTATTCATTTCATAGCAGTGAATGAATTTGTGTGATTTTGGCAACTAATTTGGTCACTAAATTGGGTGCAAAAATCCGTAAAGATCAAGGATAATTATTTCTTGAGAAACTTTAAGCTACAACTGGTATATAAGGATGATGCAAAGAAGCAACAAGTCAATTCATCAGTAGCAAGCTCTACAGTTCGGTGACCTAATGCTATATTCTGACTGCAGATATGTGATTGATTCTTGTTACTTCATACTGCTGTAATTACTAGATAGCTCCTGAATAAATTAGGATTTATTCCAAAATAAACCTGCCTGTTAATTATGTGGACCTTTCCTACATTTGAAAGACAACCCACCACATAAAAATACATATATGTATACTTTTAAATTACTCTTGATTTTTGTTTACTATGTATATTGATGCTTTATAGTTTCAAAAATTTTAAGTAGTATATTTTATAGATATTTAGTGAATTTTTATTATTTAAAATTTATCTAGATTTGTAATATTCTGTTTTGAATACCATTTTGATGTTTTTCTTCTTTAGTATTTAGAGAAAACCATTGCTGCCCTATTTCATCTCCTAAAAGAAGTGAAAGAATGTGATTTGAAGGTATTTATAAATGGATTTATAACTATTTTTTTTAAATTTAGAATATGAATAAGTTTAGATACACTCAGACTCCGAATTAACAATTTTTTCTTTTCCCCCTGATTAAAAAGAAGACGAAAACCCTATTTAACAAATTATTCCAACAGCCCCAAATTTTTATTAGTTTAATGAGAAAAAATTGGATATATTTTCAAATGATGTATCTTTTTTTGTTTTGTTTTTTTTGTCTGAAACAGAAAAAGACTTATGTTTGTGACAAATTTCAATGGGAAAGAATATAGCCCATTATTACACTTTACAGGTGCAGATGAATCATGAGTGTAATCCATTGCATAAGGCTTGAATAGGACTGGAAATTTGCTGCAATTTTTTTAGCTGCTAAATAAAAAGTGTATAATTTCTAACTATAAATATTTTTTGTTCAGTTACTGTAAATATTTATAGAATCCCCAAAAGGTAAATGCAAAAAATTTGTATTTTTTTGGACTCTGATATTATGAATAATCCTGAATTAACAAATAAAATGTTCGGTCACGATGAATTTATTTGATTGGGGACTGACTGTATTAAAATATTTAAATTTGTAAAATAGATATTTCCTTAACTTCTTTTCTACAAATTTAAAAATAAGAGGCAGGTAGATGATTTCTTCAATTTACTTAAAATCAATAGCTATAATTTTTTTAAAAGGAAATGTTTTTGTATGAATGTGTACCAAATATGATTAAGTTTTTCTATATAAAAAAGTTGTTTGTATTTAAGAAACAGTCTTAATATTTATCTTTTTTTAGTCTTGGAAAATAAAATTGAATTTATTAAGAACATGCATTGCTTATAGATGTCAGTCCTTCATGTACTTTCCTTGATTATTGAACGTGTGGGAACTGAAGTTCGTCCATATGCAGAAGCCCTTTTACAATACCTACCTCAACTTTGGAATAATTGTGGTGATCACAACATGCTTCGATGTGCCATTATTTCCTGTTTTATCCATTTGGTGCAGGTATTTGATTTATTTTAATTATTATAAATGAAATAATTCTTTAAAGAAAAAAACTGCTACTTTTATTTCAAAATTTTTAGCTGGAGCATTTATTTTTTTTTTCCCCCATTTGTAATTAAACTCTTAATCGCTCATTCTTTGCATGAAATGGATAAAAATTGTTCTGCAAGGTATGTTTATTGTCTGAATAAAATGTAAAAGACTTATAAGACATTTGGAAATGATGTAATAATCTTATTACTTTTAATTAAGAATTTGTTTTCTTAATTTTCAGTGAAACTTGTATTTTGAACCTCTTTAGATACTTAGACAAATTTACATTCATTTCCTATTATTTCTTAGTTTTTGAAGTACTGTAATAAAAAGTAGTACTTAAAAAAACTTTTGAGTTGTAAGTTTTGAGATGATGAGGCAAAATGCTTGAGAATAACTTTGAGAGATCCTTTGTGAACTGTTCTGTTAATTATTTTAAACTTTAATGTCCCTCTAATTTATTTACAAAATAAACATTACAAAAAAGTGTGAACTAAAAACGTAATTTTTGAAAAGTAAGATTTTCAAATTCTTTGCTTTTAATTTAGAATTAATGTAATAAAGCATTTTATGCTTTAACTTTTTAAGAAAGATATTTTTTTCTTTGTCATTAACACATATTATACACCACATAATGAAATGTACATAATCGTAAAATTGATAAAAATTACTTTTATGTAGTAAAATTATAATAAAGTAAAACTAAATGTTTGAATTTCGTTCAACAAATTTAATTTTGTTTTTTGAGAGGGTTCTTTATTATTGGAATTACATTGAATATCATAAAATGTGTTTTGAACTACCAAAGAAGAAACCTTCTTTTGTCTGTGATAATTATCAACCCATGTTGTAAATATTATTAATTATGCATTAAAATGTTAATGAACAGCCCCTAGATAAAAAAAAAATATTCAGATATTTTATGCTACTTTTTTTAGTTTTGATGATAAGTTTGTATTTTTATTTTGTTTTTAATGTGGATTTTATTTTAGCATTTCAAGTGTTTAAAAATATGCTACTTTATTCTTAAAATTTAGTCCCCTCCCCCTTACTTTTCACTCTTGATTTAAAAAAATATAATAGGATTTTGTTTTATTGTAGAGTAGGAAAAATTTATTATCCTAGTTTATTGTTTTTAGTTAAATAAGAATACTTAGAAATTATATAGAATTGTATTTTCTTTTCATGTTTTCTGGAACTTACTATAATTTAAGTTTTAATGTGTATAAAGCATTATTATACACATTATACTTTTTAGTTATTATTTAACTTGTTTTAAAGAATTCTGTTCAGAATAGTATTGCAAAAATTCATTTATTTGAAATTTTACATAAATTCAATTACTTATATAATTATGTGATTCTCATTGAATTTTATAAATGTATGGAACAAAAACTTTCTTTTCAGGGTCTTGGTACACTTAGCGAAGGATTACATCCATTACTTTTACCAATGATTGCATTAAGTACAGATGTTAATCAGCCTCCTCATGTTTATTTACTAGAGGATGGTTTAGATCTATGGTGGGTAGTTCTAGATAACACAGCTACATACTCAGAAGAATTGATAAGTTTAGCAAGCAACATAATGCCATTATTAGGTGTGTGTATATATATATTTGCATGGAAATATATTCATAATACGCCAACTGTCTGAATTGCTGCTGAATTTTCTTATGTATATGCTAAAAGTGTGGAATGAAGTGTGTTAATTTCCGGTACAAAACAAGAGATGCATAGTCGCAAATCTCTGCATTTTGGCATGCTACAAATAAAGTGGTTTGCCGCACTGAAACGGTTAATTAGGAAAAGTAAATTTGATTAATTAGCTTGTATTGAAATATTTATTATAATATCTTATATCATATTACTAGGGAAATTTATTTTCCTTAATTAAAAATCATGTAATAAAGCATTATTTATTTTAATTACTGTTATTTTTTGTAAGTCTTAATATGGGGATTATTTATCAAAATTAGGAGAGAAGATTAGATGCTTTCTAAAGTTGATTTCTTTTTTTGGTTTAAAATAGAATTCTAGTGTTTTCTAAAAGCTTACATATGTATCAAATATATCTCTCACATAAATAAATATTCTTTTCTAAGTTATCACATAATACGTATGTTCCATGTTTTTCATGAACTATTTAAAAATATTACAATTATGCAGGGAAATGGACAATAGAAAATAATACATAGAGTAAGATATTTTTTTTCCAAAATTTATATTTGCAAATGACATTATATATGCATAATTAATTTTAAGAAACATTTGAAAAAATATTCCATCTTTTTTGCAGACTATAAGGGGGAAAACCTTCAAATTTGTTTGCAAATTACTGAAGCATATATTATTTTATGTCCTGAAGTATTTTTAAAAGTAAGTATGATTTTTTTATGTTATGGACACTAAATCTGATGGATTATTTTTTATAACAATTTTATGGAGTACATGATTTCTTGCTTAACTGTGACTTATTATTAGAATTATTTTTAATCCTGTAGGAATTAATATCATTCACAAATAATTATAAAAATTAAGAAATGGGGTTTTCTGTATGAAATGTATCTGAAATGTGATTTTCTTTATAATATTTTTGTTCATTTAGAGATATGGTCAAACCTTAGTGCAAACATTCCTTTCTGCTGTAACAGACATGAAAAATGAAGCAATTGATATGGTGTTGAAGGTAAGATGGCTAATTTTGAGTTAAAATGCATTATTTTCCATGTCTACAATGCATTTCTTCTTTTTGCATGTACTATGTAAAAACATGTAGATGTGATATATAAAAGTGTTGCATTTTATACTTTTTTTTTTTAAATTTTAGATTATTGAAACTGCATTTATTGTGTTTCCTGAAGATGGTCCAATTTTGTTTCAACCAATGCTACCATTTGTTTTGTCATTAGCTTTAGAAAGAGGTGTAAGTTGTTTGTTGTTTTATTGATGCCCCTCCCCTGCTACATGGAATTGTTCTTAAAAATTTAATTTTGAGTTGTATGTGATATTGTAGCATAATTTGTAAATAATGTATTTCTCTTATCTACATATGGTAATTTTTTGTATTTCTCATAGTGTTAGACAACTTCATTGCCTCATCTACTGATTGATAATATACAGTTGAACCTGTTTTTGTGTGGTTCTTTTTATGCGATTTTATTTTTGTGTGATCTTTTTTATGCGGCATATGAATTTCAATAGCTTTGACACCACTATAATGTTTTCTATTAATGTGCATAGATATACACTTCAAGGCACTGAGTTCATTTGTTATAAACAGTCTCCCGACAATGCATGTCCAATTGCTTTCTCTCAACATGCCCAGTCTGCGCTTGATTGAAGACGAAACTTTCAATGACAGTGACATTATTAATAATTTGATAGATTATGAAGACAGACAAGAAGAACCCGATTCCTTGAGAGCTGATAAAATATATGCAGGGATCCAGCTTTCCAACAAATTGGAAAAGCATTTTCTTAAAATAGATACTGATTCTGAAAGGAGTTTGAAATTCCAAAGAGAACTTTGATCAAGCATATCTGGTTATCATGATGTTCACAAGCAACTGACCAACCCTCCATTGTGGCAAAATCTTATCAGTTACTTTATGGTGCCAAAAAATAAATGAATTGAAATTGTATCTTGAATTGTATTGATTTTTAACCAATTCATCACAGAAAGATGCATGCTTTGGATTACGATGAGTAGCAATGAATTAAGTATGAACATTTTAAAATTTCTCCATGTATATAATGTAAAATTAAATATTTTAAAAATGCTTCCATGCAGAGTTTAATTATTTAATTTGTTTGGAAGTACTTTCTCATAAATTTCATAATTATTTGACATGTTTTTAATTGCAACTTTTTTATGCAGTTCCTCTCCACTGCATAAATTTTTTTTATGTAGAATATCAACAAAGTTATTAGTTATATGTAAGTATTTATGAAATGTTTGCATGTTTTTCTGTGCACTTTCTTTTTATGCGGTCCCTATCTATCATACAAAAACAGGTTTTACTGTGTTACTCTCATGCAACTGATAATTTTGCTTTTTGTTAACTCAGTGTAATTTATAAATTGATGTAACCAATCTAGTGAATATTGATTGTTCCTCATATTTATACAAAAATTTATTCTCTGAAGACTAGAAGTAGTTGCAATTTAAATTCCTTATTAGTTTGATGACATAATTTATTGTTTGAAAATTTAGGCTATCCATTGTAAAAATTATAAATAATGCTGTTTCATTTTTGTAAGTTGCTCTTTATTTTCAGGTTTTACCTATATCACTATCTGTATATTTGTCTTTATTGTCCCGTGTTATATTACATAATCAAACATGTTTTGGGGCTGTTTTACAGAAACAAGCAAGTGAATCTCAGAAAGATGTGAGTAATTTCTGCACAGAAATTTTTTTCTCAGACACACAATATAAATTTTTATTAAATTAAATTCTCAGTTATATTTTGGTAAGAAATATCAATGTACATAATGAGAATTATGCATTACTTGTGTGAAGTCACACTATGACTTGCCATTCTTCCTGAATGATGTTATTATTATTTTTTTATTATTATAATAAAATTAGTATTGCTTGTAATTATTTTCTTCAATGCAGTGACATGAAATTTTTTTCATGAAATGGGATGAAAATTTAATTTTTGTAAAATAAACACTAAAAGTATTAGTATATATAAATTTTTTGGTTTCAAATAATGTAACATAAAAAAAATGTTATAAAATTAATCTGTACCATTAGTAGAATATTTCTTTTTAAAACACTTGTTTAATTATAAAGATTTGAGAACTATATTTATTCTATTGTTACATTTAAGTACATTCATGGCAATATGAAAAAAAAGAATGTTTTTTATAAATATATCTTTGTACACAAATATTTATTTTCAGGTATTACAAAATAAATCTATTTTTTGCAAAAAAACAAAAAATAAACCTTAAATATAATTTAACTTAACTAATAATTTAAATTTTCAACAAAAAAAAAACCACTTAAAATTACACTAAAAATACCATTTAAGCATATTAGAATTTGGATCTCTCATACGATTTATCCATTTAAGAACAGAACAATTGGAAAACAAGTGATTAAAAGAAGAAATTTTTATATTTCAAGTTCCAAATGATGATATATTTTTTTGTTTAAATAATACAATACAAAATAAATGCTGAATTGCACAAAATTTTAATAAATTAAAATTCAATGCTTTTTTAATATTTTTATAAATAAGTGGCAAAATTTCTTTAGATGTTGTAAGACTTAGGCTAAAAGCCAAGTAATACACAGCTTTGTAGAATCAACAGGCCAAAAATTTAAAATGTAAAAATAAATTGTTTTTATGCAAATTTAGTCCCTTTCTCTTGCCTTCCATGTTATTGCTTTTATCTTGTTCTCTGCCCTGCAGATAAAATTTTATACACATATGCAAGAGAATCAAATGCCCTCTTTACAATAAAATCATTTTGTAGGACTTACCAATATTATATTTCAACATTTGTCATTAGCATAATATATTTTATATTACACTCATGTCCATAAATAAAGGATAATTCAGAATCACACAGAAATTGAACTCGAAAATTAAAATTTCATCTATAGAATTATCACACACATCTTAAAGAAGAATGTGCAAATTACAGGAAACCACCAGAGGGCGCGGATAGTACATCAGATTGACGAGAGTGTAAGAGAGGGGTATATAAGGAATGGTGGCAAAGAAGTAAAATTGTTCACAAGCGCTTTAAAATCCTTTCAGTGCAATAACTGCATAGTTATGGCACAAAGGAAGCATTTGGATGACTTTTTACGTGGTAGAATTATTGGACATACCCAGCTGGAAGTATCCGAGGAACTTGGAATCGCCCGGAGTGTCATCTCCAGGCTTTGGCAACGATTCCAAGATGATGGTAATATGAGTAGATGTTACAGCACAGGTCGCCCCCGAGTTACAACGCCGAATGAGGACAGGTATTTGGCAGTTACTGCCAAAAGAAACAGACGGAGCACAGCATCAGACCTGTCTCGTCAGCTACCGGTACGACAGTTTCAAGGCAGACCGTGTACAGACGCTTAGGGCACATTGGTCTATATGCTCATAGGCCTGTCAGATGTGTTCCCCTTACCGCAACTCACTGTCGCCTGCGATTAACCTGGAGTAGAGAGCATGCATTGGGGACACTGCAACAGTGGTCTTGTGTGATGTTTTCCGATGAGTCCAGGTTTAGTTTGCAGTCTGTTTCTCGCCGGACTTTCATATGGAAAGTGCCAGGTACCCGTTACCTCCAAGAGAACACCATTGAACGACACCGTTACGGTGGTGCAGGAGGGCTTGTTTGGGGAGGAATTATTCTTGGTTCCAGAACTGACCTGCATGTTCAGAGTGTAACGATGACAGGCCACATCTATCGGGATGTCATTCTGGAACAACATGTACGTTTGTTTCGGGGCGCCATGGGTGCTGAATTTCTGTTTATGGATGACAACGCCCGTCCTCACCATGCAAACATTGTAGACGAATGCCTTCAATCGGAGGATATCACCCGTATGGATTGGCCAGCATACTCACTGGACTTGAATCCAATAGAGCATGTGTGGGATATGCTTGGCCGACGAATTGCAGCCCGTCAACCCCCTCTCACCTGTCTACCGGAACTTCGGAGGGCATTGCTTGATGAGTGGTGTAATATTTCCCAAGATCTGATTGATAATTTGATACTTAGCATGCGCAGGCGTTGTAAGCATCGTCCAGGAGACATACCCCGTATTAACCATCATACTAACTATGTTATACTGTTTTTTGTAAATAGGTTCTTTTTTAAAATATGCTCCAGGGAGTAAAAATCGCACTTTTTATTAATTATGTCAAACATATAGCATCTTTTTTGCTCTTTACCTTTTGTTTAATAAATAGACTTTACAAATAAGTCAAATTTGTTTTGCTTCTGTCTTTTTCTTTGCCTGAACTTCATTATCCTTAATTTATGGACATGAGTGTATTTTTGCTCCATTCAGTCTCAGGTGAACACTCATATATCGTGATTTCCTAATGATTTATTTAAAATGATAACCTTTTATTAATATGTTTAGTATTCAATACAACCAAAATAAATTTTGTTTAACTTAACTCAGTGGCACAACAGCCCATGAGGGCCGAGGCCTACTGTGTTCATATCAGTATATGTGACTTTGGGCCCTGAGGTGCATGAGTAGATGTTCCGATCAGGTGGTCAGTCTGACGCAAAACCCCCAGTGTTAAGTTCCCAAGAAAGCCTGGTACTCACTTATCGACCCACTGAAGGGATGAAAGACTGAGTCAACCTTGCCCAGCTCGGGGTTTGAAACTCGGACCTTTGGTGTAGAAGCGCGATGCACTATCACTCTTCTAAATTTTTAGTATTTTAATAAAACAAAATTTATTTTGGTAAGTTGTCATTATCACTAGAGCTGTAAAACTGTATGTTATCAATATTTGGAATGTAATATGTACAAAAATACAGATTCAAATGTAAACAAGGATTTTACATTATACATTCATAGATAGTTGACTTTGGTTTATACTTATCAGTATTGTTTGTTAAACATTCTTTAAATTAATAAGATTTCTTCATGCAATAATTTTATTACTGGTTTGTTATTAATCTGATGCTTTAAAGTTTTCAGATGTATTCAAATTCATAAGAAATTAACATTGTCAAATAGGAATTCTGAATATATTATTATTGTTTGAATTATATTTTCAAATTTTATGTTTAAGGTTGGTTCAATGTTAGGAGAGCTTTTGGATGTATGGTTAGACAAAATGCCTTTGTTATATCCCGTACAGAAAAGAAAATTGATGGCATTAGCCTTGACTTGCCTTTTGACATCTAACTCAGAGTATGACTCTTTTTCATGCTTTCCTCTCTGTTTTTGTTTATAATTATGTGATTTTTTAAATATAATTTTCATGCTTACTAAATGCTTTAGCTTAAAATATTTCTTTGAAACTTCTTTTTTCCCCCTTCATTTTTGGATCATTTTTCTTTAATGGATTTTTACCATAAAAAAAGCATTTTCTGTCATAAATTTATAGAATTATGTTACACATTTACAATTTTTTGGAATCATTCATATCATTATGTAAAGAAAATGTGTTGTTAATAAATTTGATCTTTATAATTCAACAGTAACAAAAAGTGTAAAAAAATGCTTTTAATAAAACATATTCAGATGAATTGGGAATTTATTTTTCAGATTTTTATTATAAATTTATTTTATGGTTCTAATCGATTATTTTTTTTGTCTTAAGTGTTGTCCATGAGCGAATATGTGGGATATTTTTGTCTGTTGTTGAAGTTTTAAATGACATTGAACCATTGATGAAAAGTCAGAATGGTTCACATTTACCTGAGTAAGTAATATATATATATATGTATATGTATTAATATGAATATTATTCATTATTCGAGCATTCTTTTAAATTGTTTATGGGAATGAATATCCATCCAGCATTTTTTACTTGTAAAATTAGTTCTAATATTAATTAAGGGAACATGGTGCAATTTATGCAAAAAATTTTAATTTAAGGATTTTCAAAAAATTTTTGGTTGCCTCCTGTGTGTGTATACTCTGTAAAACAAATTTTGTGCTCAAAATTTCATAAAAAGCTAGCCATTTAATTTTTTAAGGAAAAAACTTAAAATTTTTGAAGTGATTTTAAAATGCTACTTCTCTTACAAAAATTTACATACATGCATGAAATTTGATTTACAAGTGCGTCAAAATATGTGTAACAAAAGTTGGTATGGGTTTTGCAATAACATGATTGGTATCGGTACAATACTTCTTTTTATGAATGCTTATTGAAAATTCCTTAAAAAATGAATAAATTCTGAGTTCAATTATTTAAAAAAATAAGTATTGCTTTGATTAAAAAAAATACATACCAACTCTCTTTTGTTGCATGTACTATTAGCAATAGATTAAAAAAAATTCAAAGCATTAGGCACAATAGAAAAAAGACCTTAGCATTTTAAATGAAGACAAACTAGTTATTTTATCTTTCTGAGATAAGTGAGTTTTAAGTTTTCATTTGCCATAGGGATGTGAATAAGAACAAACGTAAAAACTATCATAACTCTGCGTTTTTTAGTTTAGAGCTTTCAAATTTTGTGAGGTTATAGAAAAATATATAAAGAATAGTTATATTAATTATGTTATATTTTTAAAGAATAGTTACAATTATATTTGATTTTTTGACCGATTTTTAATTTAATCGTACTGTGTCCCCTTAAGAGTATGTGAACAAAAAAAAAGTGCATGTGCAAGATTTTAATGTAATTTAATGTTTTTTTTTGTGTGTGTGTAAGTAAATTGAAATTTCTTAATGCTTGTTGATATTTATTATGAGTTAAATTACTTTATATTATTTCATTATTTTATCTTTTTTCTGTTTAAATCTTAATGATCTACTTAAATACAATTTAGGATTTTCTCTTTGGCACTGTTAATTATTTAAAACATATATGCATCCTTTCCAATACATACTTTAAAATTATTTAACTAAAAATAATATCTAAGACAATTTTTCAGTGTTTTTTCGTCATTTTATATGTATATATATATTTTCAAATATAAGTTCAACCACAGATATATTAGAATAACATTAAGAGTAATTAATAAATTAAAGCAAGCAATTAAGAAATGACCAAAATAATATTCATTTATCAAACAGGATTTTTTTTTAATTGTTTGAAATTGTTGAGTACATTTTTAAAACATTACTAACAGTATTTTTTGAAACTCAGCTGAGGATAAAATTACTGTTGTGTGTAAATTCATGTATCTAAATTTTTGCATATTGAGTGAGATAGTAGATATTTATCAATAATAATAAACAATTAGCAATTAATTTTGATTTATTTTTTTTAAACTTCTTTAATTATTCCAATTTAATTGTTTATTATCAGTTTACTTTTAGGCAAGACTGAATTATTATAGTAAAGATTACTCAAAAACAAGAGTTTTACAGATTGCAGTTCTGAGTTCTTATTAACTTATTTAGTTTAAACTAATTATATATAACCAATGCATGATGTTTGTGAATTAATAAAAATATCTTTTTAGCTATCTTGTGATAAATCCTGATGATATTTCTCAGCAAGATGAAGAAATAGAAACTGAACAGGACAAAAGAAAACGAGAGGTATTTTAGATTTTGGTTTTCTTACTTTGAAATAATTTATTTTTCCTGTTGTTTCTAATGCCACCTGTCTGGCGGTGTCAGATCGAGGTCCTTGAAATTCATCGATTTATTATTTATTAAAAAAGTTAATTCTCTCCCCCCCCCTTTTGTTTTAAAGAATGTGTTGTATTTTAGTATATTTACATGAAATCTTACGTTTTAGAATTTATTAAATTCACTGTCAATTGTTACATTATTGTTTTGTCAGTACCTATTTATTACATATTAAATGCAGTTATTTTATAATAAGATAGTCCATTATAGTATTATGACATCAGTAGAAATTTGTGAGAACTTTTTAAGCAAAGTATTATTTCCAATTCTCTTTTTTCTGTTAGATTGGTCCTTATGTTTTTGTATGCTTAGTATATTTTGCTTTTAGATCAGCAATGTGAAAAGATCAAATAGCAGTATTTTAAAGCCCATTTAAATTTAAAATCAAATATTTTTTTGTAAGAGAATGTAAAAGAATATTATATAATATGAATATAGATGCAATTTTTCATTTGGTTATTCCATTTCTTATTTGACTCGTTTAATATTTGTGCAATTTGCCCAAAGATATATAAAACTTAACATAAATTTATTCATTAAATTAGATGTGTTTATTTTTATTGCACTATTGCTAAGCCTTCCTATAATTTAGCAATAATTGCTTGTTTTAAAGAAAAATGGAATTAAAATTTTAGAAAATATGTGATAAAATTGTGTGTTAACACTATTATATGAATCTTGCAGAGTAATATCAATCAAGGAAATGTAGAATATATGTTTAACTTATTTTTAAAATTTTACATATTTACATTATTGTTGAATATGCATTTAAAATTTTTGATTATGATGCAAGCTGATTGAGTATATAAGTCACAGATTAAGTATTTTTTAAAGTTTTTATACAATCATTCAAATAACTAATGAATCTATATTTTGCCAGTTAAACATAAAAGTAATTTGCTCTTATAAGGGGAGGGCACGACTAAGAAAATTCATTTGGGGACGAGACTTTGTGCAATAGTAGTACTCCTGTAGGGTATTCAAACTTTAATTCAACCCTATTTTCTCCAATCAATTTGGAGAAAATAGCCTTCAAAATTCATGCTTAGCTTTTATACAATTAAGTTTTAAATACCTGCACCGACGCAATGGTGTATTTGGCAGCATATTGGAGTGCCATGCGGTAGGTCAGGGTTTGAGTCACATGATCAGCCAACTTGCTCTGTTTTTATTTTTTTCTCCAATTTTTTTTATTATTTATTTTTAGAATTAAATAAATTTATTTTTTAAAAATGTCTTATTGATTATTAAATGATATTCTATATAATTATAGTAACTACAATTCTGTCATTAAGTTTTTATCAAACCAGTTTTTATCTAGAGAAAATCAGCTGTTTTTTAAAGATCAGGTGCTATTCTTTTAAGAATAAAGAATGTTCCATTAAAATGAGAATTCAGTAGGATAAGGGATTTTGTTTATTACACTAAGTATTACTTACTTTGGTTATTGCACTAAGTGTACTACTTAAGTGTTTTGTATTTTAAACACAGTAAAATAGTTACTATAATTATATAGAATATTATTTAATAATCAATGAGCCCCTTTTTAAAAATAGTCATTTAATTCTAAAAATAAATTATAAAATAAATTGGAGAAAAAGAAATAAAAACAATAAATTAGCAGATCACATAACTCGAATCCTGACCTACCACATGGTACTCTGATATGCTGCCATCTATGCCACGGCAACACTGATGAAAGGAAACAAGATATCATTGGCATGGCCAAGTAATTTTAGCGCATTTTTCACATGTTGTATTTTACAATAATGCAACTAATGAACTTTTTACTAACAGAAAATAGTACTGTACTTAAAAAAAAAAAAATTTTAAATTATTAAATTTAAATATGATTCGGCTCATCTAGGGCACAAATGCGACAAAATATGGGACGAAGACGAAATTTGCGTCCTAATAGCGCTTTTGTTCACTACGTGAAAAAACGTGCTAAAAATAACTTGTATATAAGCTAAGTATGAATTTTGAAGGCTATTTTCTCTGAATTGACTGGCCATTTGGCGCAATTACGTTGAGGGTTGAATACCCTATAGGAGTACTACTATTACACAAAGTGGAAATTCATTTGTCCCCAAATGAATTTCCTTAGTCGTGCCCTCCCCTTGTTAGTATGCTCTGTTCATATTGCCTGTTCTTCACAGTTTTAATTATTTGTCATTTTTCCATAAAAAAGATATTTCTAAATATTAATATGGATTGAAATAAAATAAATACTGAACTTGTGTGTGAGTTTTGTATGATTTTATATAATAAATAAAATTACCAACGTATTTGTTTTCTTATGTTTTAAAATCTATCAAAACTCATAGAATATTAAGTTATAATGCTAAATGTGCATCACATATTTTATTCAGTAATATATTATATTCATATTTTATGTGCATATTATGCTTTCATATTATATTTGCATAATAAGTAGTTATATCTCTTTAGCCAGTATTATAAAAAGTTATTTTATTGAAAGTTATGTTTTATTATATTTTAATTCCACATTATAAATTTATTCTTTGTTGAAAACTTAATTTGTAAATTTTCAATTTCAGCTTTCTAGACAAGATCCTGTTCACACAGTAGTTTTGAGAGACTATCTTTATAATCAAGTAATGGCCCTTCAACAATCAGTTGGAGAAACCAAATTCGAAGAACTTATGTCTACCGTCGACTGTGAAACCATGCAACAACTTGGAAAATTCTTGAAAAACTGAACCTAACCCTTTCTACATACTATGCATTTGTTATTATGCCTGATATGATATGACATGTAAATATGGAATGAAAGGATAAAAGTTTATGAATGTGTAAACTAAAATAAATTACATTTCTACTCATATTCTATGCACTTTTTTAATTAAATATACTAATAGAATTAGCAGCTGTAATAGATTATATAAGATAGGTAAATTCAAGGAATTCAGTAGAGTATATTTTAATGAATTGTTTGAATTATTTTCCGACTAAGTTTAAATGTATATATTTTTTAACCTACTTTACCTGTCAAATAATTTAATTTTTTGTACAAAAATAAATATATTTTTATAATGGCTGAAATAGAATTTTTGTTATTAAAGAAGGAATTATTATAATTATTTGTTTTGTCAGATATAAAATTAATATAGCAGATTTGTGTATTTTCAAAGTTATTTTTCAAACTGAGCAAAAGGTGTGTTTTTTATTGATACTTTATTGAATGTGTTTGATGAAAGTTGTTTGTTCAATTGTAGAATATTGTTTTTATGATTTTTCCCCCTCTCTAGGAAAAAGAGCTGTCATAATGAAATAAACTTCAAACTGAAGTTCAATTTTTTTAAAAAAAAACAAACAAACATGTGTTTGTTATTTTTTTAGAGTTTTATATGTTTATACACTAGTTCATAATTCTTTGTGTAAGCCTTTTTTGGATTTTTTTTTTTAAATTACAGAAACTCCAAGGAACAGTTTCATTTCTCCTTTTTTAAATGTTCAAGTAAACTGGTAACACACAAACACAATCTCAGTAGCTTCATTCCTTATGAATTACGAGTGTTGCTAATGTAAGTAATGTAATGTCATTTTCATTTCATGTCTTAAGACAATATCATGTTTACTGAGTGATGTTCATTTAATATTTACTTTGAAATCTAAGCATGTTTTTTGTTTTGAAATGCAGTGCAAAAATTAGGAAACTGCCAGCTCTTTTTCTAGCAGTGGCAAATTTTGATTAAAAAAAATGTCCTAGAAATTAACAAGTACTCACAGCTTTTAGCATTTGGTGTATTTGTTGAGGATTGGTATGTTTGAAAACTTTTTTTCTGTTATGTTATTTTTTTTAAGCCTGTATATATGTTACTGTGAATGTCCAAAATTGGAGAATGTCAACACTTTTCGGTGAATGTCAACACACACTTAATACCTTGATGGAAGACCAAAAAATTTTTTTTATTCTTATATATTTAGACTATCACTGGTGTATGTCACAGAGACATGCTCTGGTGGATGTTGAAACGAGACACTGATGTCCACGGAGATGCAACAGTTTATTACTAAATCCTTTCTTCTGGCACCAATAAGGCCATGTGACATCTATTTGTTATGAAACACTGATATTTTTCTGTCTTATTCAAGGCTTGCTGGTGGATGCTACTTTTTTAAAATTAGATTCTTATCTGTTACCCTAATTTTAAACTGAATGGATATTGCAGTGAATCGAGATCTTTTTTTAAAAAAAGTTATGTGCATTAATTGTGACTAAACAAGAAAAAATTGTTTTTATTTTTCTCAAGAAAAGTACTCTAAAGTACCAGTGATTTTTGCTAAAACTAAGTACAGCACACCCTTGGATTACAGATGATTAAAACGTTTTGACGTTTTAAAAATTAATGATAAAGAAAAGTTAATTTTGCCGTTAAAACCAAGAGAAATGAATTTACAGTATTATCTTACTAATGATGAATTTTTCAGTATACTGTCTGAAACTGGTACCAGAATAGGCCATGGAGGAAGAACACACATGTTTAAAGAATTGCAAGTTATATACAAAAAAATTTCATATGAAATCGTATTGTTGTGAAACCAATGGTCAGTTCGGAGTTACAACTCAAGATATCAAGTCGATTTGATAGACACACGTATGAGGAATATAAGTTCATAATGGTGTATCAAGATCATTTAACAAAGTTTGTTTTGATATGACCTTTGAAAACTAAGACAGCTGAAGATGTAGCATACCACCTTCTTCAAATATTTTTAACATTTGGTATCCCAACTGTATTACATTCAGATAATAGTAAGGAATTTAGTAATCAAGTCATATCCAAAGTATGTGCTATGTGGAAAGACATTAAGATAGTTCATGGAAAACTTTGTCACAGTGAAACACAAGGCTCAGTTAAAAGGGCCAATTGGGATATATAGTATATGTTAACTGCATGGATGAACTATAACAATGCAAATAAGTGGTCAGATAGTTTGCCCTTGGGTTCAATTTTCCAAGAGCACTACATTCCATGAAGGAATATGCCAAAGTCCTGATGAAGCCATCATTGGAGTTAAGCGAAAGAGAGGCATAGCATCATCATCTTTGCCCTGTGATCAAATCTCAAATATTGAAACTGAAAAATAACTCAAAGAAATTTTTGAAGAAAATCTGAGCAGTGTCTATTCCAAAGAAAAATATGGAAGAGGAGCTTCAACCCAGCACGTCTTCATGTCAAACCCTGACTGGACAACAGGAGTTTATTTCTATTAAAAGAGCTGCAGCAAAAGATAATCTTCTAATGCAAGCAACGAAAATGCTACGAACCTCAAAAAGAAAATTTCCTTCTGCTAAAATTGGTGACACTGTGCAAATATGAGCCCTTGATGTCAACCGTAGTTGTACAGATGCCTGAAATGTGTTGGCAGTCGTTATTGGAATAGAAGCAAACAAAAATTGTACCCTCAAGCAGCTTTATACCCATAATGTTTATAATTAGTTAAGAAAAGCTGCTTTCCATAGATGAGATTTCTTCTCAAGAAATGTCACCGAGCGAAGCTGCTTTAGCTAATTCGAGAAGTAGAGGGCAAGGCTATACACGCTGTCATTGCAAAAAGAAATGTTTCACTACTAAATGCAATTGTAAAAACAAGGGACCTTTGTGCAATTCAAAGTATCATAACAGTTTAAATTGTTGCTACAATTAAGATAGTATTATGTCAATCACATAATAAAGTTTAATACTTTGATTACTAAAGTTTTTAAGTTTAATTACTATAACTTTCTCTTATTTTGATATTTTTCGTTCATATGTTTTAATAATAAAATGATTTTAAAACATAGCAAAAACTATATTTTTTTTCCAACATTCACCTTCAGTGCATGGTGATTGTCTGAACTTTTTAGAATATTACAAAATATTCAATCTTTCACTGAGGTATTTAGTGTATGTTGACTCGGACATTCGCCGTAACATATACAACAAAAGGCATATGATATAATCAATGAAAAGAACTTGAGTTAGTTTTATGAAAGAAACAGCAGAAGAAAATATGAAAAAGGCAGTCACAAACAAATATCTTTGAAACCCAATATTTTTTAACAATCAGTAATGATGCTCCTTGGAAAAGATAAAAAATTATTCATTATTTTTAGAAGGCAGAACAAGAAAAGTTTTATTTAAATCACACCTATTGTAAAGGGCATGAGAATTGTTAAATGTAGCTTAAATGAAAAAAAATGGGAAAGCTCAAGATTTCTTGCTGAAAAAAAGACATTCTGCTTCTGTTGGAAAGATTGAAGGTGATATATGACAGATTGTTGAAAATTATGAATTGATCTGAAAATCTGTATTCCGATTATATTGAAGAGGATAATGCAAAGACATTCAATGTCTTTTTTGAAAGTAAACCTATGATAATGGCTGTCTCAAAAACATCATTGAAAATGTAGAATAAGCAAACTATGGATAAAAAGAGATTTAATCAAGACTGTGGAAGCTTAAATAAGTTTGTGAAAAGCACACAATTTAATTGACACAGTAAAATTAGTGATGGTGAAACAATTTTAATTAATAAGCTGATATCTAGTTTTATTTGATAAGTGTACCTATAGTATGGGAATGTCATTAGTGACAATCCTCTAGTTTGAAGGGAATATTAAAACCTAATCGCGCGCGGGCAGCTTTGATGATGAACCTATGCACTGGTTTTGTCTTGCAATTTGAGATATATTTGATAGTCATTATGTTACATCCAGTTTAAATACTCTTGGCACTCCTACAAACACAAAATTCTTATTGTTTAAGAACTTCTTATATGAAAATCATTAAAGAAAATCAAAATTTTCTTAAAGTATTTTTTCTATTGCCCTCACAAAATTTGAGAGCTCTAAGTTTTAAAAAATGTCCAATATTTTCATAAATTTTATGTTCATCGATAGTATCCCAATAGCGAATAAAAACTTTAGGCTGTTTTATCTATAAAAAAAATCCCCATGATGTGTTTGTTTATTTAAAATGCTGAATCTTTTTTTCCTCTATTATGCTATAAATGTTTTGATATATATTTTTTTAACTATTATTAATATAACACATCACTCAATAAGTCTTGGGCCTAATTAATCAAACAACAAATTTTCTGCAAAATTGAACTTTATTTATCGAGGTACTACCCTTTAAGAGTGATACATGCACCCCAGCGCTGTTCTAATTTTTTAGTACCTTTTTCGTAGAACAATTTGTCTTTGCTCTCAAAATAAGCTTCTACTTCGGCAATCACTTCTTCATTTGAACCAAACCTCTTTCCCTGTAGCATTCTTTTAAGATCTGCAAACAGCCAGTAGTCACTGGGGGTTAGATCTGGACTGTACGGGGGGGGAGTAATTCATTCAATTTGACCATCGTTTTGTGAACTTGTGGCACAGCGCATTGTCTTGGTGAAACAGTACTTTTCTTCTTTTGTATTTGAGGACATTTTTTCTTTATCTTTTCATTCAGTTAAACCAATAACGCCATTTAATATTCACTATTAATTGTTTTGTCTTTCTCAAGGTAGTTAATAAACAAAATTCCATGCACATCCCAAAATACGGACTCCATAACCTTGCTAGCTGACGTTTGAGTTTTTGGACGACCTTCACTGGCTTCTGTTCACTCAGCTGACGATCTTTTTGATTCAGGTGTGTAGTAATGGATCCATGTTTCATCCATTGTCACATATCTACTTAAAAAATCGTGTTTATTTTGCTTAAGCAGTTCCAAACAACGTTCTGAATTGTTGATGCATTGTTGTTTCTGATAGACAATGAGCAAACGCGGCACCCACTTTGAACACAGCTTTCTCATTGACAAATTATTTTGCAAAATAGCAAATACACTGCCTTATGATACCTTTAAATTTTCTGCTAGAGCTCACACACCTTCAATCTACGATTGGCTAAAACGATTTCCTGCACTTTTTTTATTTCTGGAACTGCAGAACTTGGGCGACTTAAACGTTCAACGTAGTTTTTTTCTGTACGATCACGTTTTAAGTCAGCATACCATCTCTTAACAGTTGTTTGCGATGGAGCAGAGTCCAGATAACATTTATCAAGCCATTGTTTTGCTTGAACTGTGTTTTCCCCCTCAGAAAGCAATGTTTAATTAACTAAATTCATGTGACGTCATAATCACATGATAATTTTAAACCTCGTGTTTTTAGCCAATCAAGTTCAAAAACACATGTGACGTCATAGTCACGATAAATGCAATTATCTATTTTCAGCATATCAGTTAATGCATTTCGTTGTTGCCAAATTATGCTTTTTGCAGAAACTTTTTTTAAAAAAATTAATATTTGTCACTTTATTTAAAAGTACATGTATAAAACAAAACTTTTTTTCTCTGTAATTTTAAAATCTTTTTGCAGAAATTTCTTTTTATAGCTCTTGAGCATCTTTATTCAATTTGAAATTTTACCAAAGTTTTACAAATAGAACAAAAAGTACGAGCTAGTTTATTGTCCGTTTTGAATTCAATGTAGAACACGTGTTGATATTATCATGTGACCGTCATGAATTTAGTCCATTAGCACATGAAATTCTTTTTCATCTATGGTTTCTAAACAGTTGCCACAAAAAAAAACCACTGTAACTTTATAACTAAAAAAGATATCTCGAAATTTTGACACTTGCCGTTTGAAAATTAGTACTATTAGGAGGAGTGGATCGAGACAGCGCTTTGCACCCTGAAATTTTAGCGCCATCTGTTATATAATGTGGAAACTATCGCATTTTATTTACATTTTGTATAATTTTTACTTTTGATTTCTTGTTATTTTTTGCTTTATTTTATTAATTGTTTTATTATCTTTCTTGCTATTTTCTATGCTTAGACTTAGCAATTGTTCCAAGTAGTTCTCGGTTGTTGGTGCGTTGTTTTAACATTCTTTGATGGATGCCTGAGATGAGTTCTGACCATGAGGAAGGCGTTGAATCACAGGGAATAAGGTCGGACAATGAGAAAAATGAATCCCCAATTAATATTAATTATTTTTGTGAATATATCTCATGATTACCTTCCAAACCTCAGTTTTATCTGTAATTAATTAAGAAAATGAAAAATAATTTATTGTATAAAAAATAAATGACTGAAAAAGCCAAATTATTGGATTTTGTAATTTTATTAAAATATCTACACTTTTCCTTTGCGTGAAAAAAAATTTAAGCGTAAAATATTAGAAAAAAAACCTAAATTTTTAAAATAATTTATTGTATAAAAAATATGACTGAAAAAGCCAAATATATTGGATTTTGTAACTTTCATTAAAATATATATACACTTTTGCTTTGTGTGAAAAAAATTTAAACGTAAAATATTAGAAAAAAAAACCTAAATTTTTTAAATAATTTATTGTATAAAAAATATGACTGAAAAAGCCAAATATATTGGATTTTGTAACTTTCATTAAAATATATATACACTTTTGCTTTGCGTGAAAAAAATTTAAGCGTAAAATATTAGAAAAATAACCGAAATTTTTATATAACATGTAAATTAATTCAACTAGATTTGAATTCTATTGTTTTTTCAAAAGAATTAAATAATATGTCAACTTATCAAGTAGTTTTTTAAAAGTACCTTTTAAGAATAACTTTCTCAATATAATATAATGTACATGTATTAATATTATATTAATACAACATTTGAGCTATTTTTTTTTCAACACACACATTACAATATATTGAAATCAAATATAATCACCAGGATATCATATTTTAATTGCATATTTATGCCAATAATTAAATGATTAAGCTGAGAGTAATCTTGTGGTAACAAAGGCTATCAATATTTTGCAAAATTTTATGTCGAATTGAAAAAATTATTTTCAGTCATGTAAAATTAAAATAGTGTTTTAATGTAGAACATACATTGGAAAATAACATATTAAGAAATTACGGGCATTGTAAGTTTTTGTTTTATATGCCTTAACAAATTTTAAATGCATTTTTCTCAGAATTTCAGTTTTGAAGGTAAAAAAGTTCTAATTATATTTACAGTTAAATGTGCTAAAATCCCCTCCAAAACTGCTCAAAATATTAATTTTCGCAAAGTTAAGACTTGACATGGCTGATGACGTCATATCTCCATTTCGCTGAAAAATCGCATAAAAATTGAATTTTAAAAAAATCTAAAGCAAATTTCGAAAAAAACTCTTCGAGGTTAATAGCATAACGACCTATAGCTTCTACATGCCAAGTTTTATACTCCTGGGTTGCTTAATTTGGTCGGAATAGGTGAAACACACACACACAAACTCTTTCTTTTATATATTAGTATAGATAACTTATTTTTACATTCATGCCATTGCTCTTTTCTTTCAGAAAAGGCTGCATGGTTTTTAATTATAATTACGTAAATATATATGAAATACTCTTCAACAGTAAAAATTCATTATCATAATTCTTTAATGGTACTTATGAAGATTTTGACATGAATATTTTTATGTAAAACTTTATAGAAAAACTTTACCTTACAAAATTTTATATAAAGTACACTGCTGGCCACCGTAAATGCAACACCAAGAAAGACGAGATAGCACAACAAAATTCATTTTGTAGATAACATGTATCAAATGATTAAATTTATAGACTTCTGTGAAGTGTGGTTCCTACCAGAATCAGTAGCCGCCATTGTTGGAGATCACCGCTGCTATACGCCTCGGCATTGATTCAAAGAGACTTTGGATGTGTTCTTGGGATACAACAGACCAAGCAGCTTCCACACGTTGCCAAAGTTGATCTGGTGTGGCAGCTGGGGGTGTAATCTGGGTCAATCGTTGAACAACCATGGACCACATGTTTTCTATCGGCGAAAGATCCAGAGAGCGAGCCGGCCAGGGAAGCAATTCAATCTGGTGATTGACAAAGAACCTTTGCACAATGCGTGTCACGTGTGGTCGAGCATTATCCTTTTGAAATATGGCTGTGGCCAAGCCCTGAAGGTAAGGAAGGACAACTGGCTCCAACACCTCGGAGATGTAGCGCTGGCTGTTTAAAGTACCGGCAATGCATACTAGAGGAGTGCGAGAGTGATATCCAATACCTCCCCATACCATAATACCCGGTGCAGGATCAGTGCGGCGGTGCATAACGCAGCTGTTCAGCATCCTCCCTCCACGGTGTCTCCAGACTCTAATCCGACCATCGTGGTGTTGCAGACAGATGCGTGACTGAATTCAGTAAAGACAACTTCATTCAATTCTGCCGCCCACATCCTTCTTTTATCGCACCACTGGCGGCGGAGACGTCTGTGGTTCTGCGTCAAGGGTAGACCAAGCAATAGACATCTTGCGGACAGACCACTCTGCTGTAAACGGCGTCGAATGGTACGCGCAGACACTGAATGATGCGTTACAGACTCAATGTGCTGTGCTATGTTTCGTGATGTGACTGAGTGATCCGTCACTGCCATGCGCATAATTTTACCTGTCCTCACGTGAAGTGGTGTACTGAGGTGGATGCGATCGACCACGTCGGTCCGTCGTACCCTCCTGCATCCAACGGTCACATATCCGCATTACAGTTGTTTGGTTTCGTCCAACATGACTACCGATTTCTCTGAAAGATAATCCACAATCTCGGTAGGCCACTCTATATCCTTCCTCTGTCGAACTCGGATACTTGATCAATAGCTGATCTCTGATTTCTACGAGACATAACTGATCGTTTTTTGAAAAAACCACAAGATAAACACAATTGCCGAACTTGAAATCGTCGAAATCTCCAAGCCTTAAATAGCGCTTTGAGGTGGCGCCACAGGCGTGCGTGATGTGTGTCTGCGCTGAAATTCTAATCATTTGCATATCTCACCTCCGCTAATGCATGTTGTAAATTTCATGTGATTTGCGTGCTTCCTTCAGGGTGTTGCATTTATGGTGGCCAGCAGTGTATTTTGTTTTAAACCCACTTGTGTGTAATGTTTAAGAAATTGCTGTTAACATTTAATTTAATGTAATATATATATATATTATTAATGCAACAGAGTAAAAAAAATCGATTTATTTATATATATATATAAGAGATTACATAACATGCTTTATATGCAATATTTTCGATGTAAAATGTGAGAATCCTCTTGTGAAATCAGTGTGACAATTTCTTTCCGGACTAGTCCTGAAAATGAGCTTTATTGATAAAACTATACATGTAACTTTTAATCACCTTTAACATACTCCCCTTCCCTATCAATACATTGCTACATACTAGTTTTCCGCTCTTCAAATCAGTACTGCAACTTAGTGGGTGTCACCTTCTTCGGTATGTCTGCCATTTTTACCTTCACCTTTTCTACAGACAGAAAATGTATTCCATTCAATGCATTTTTTACTTTTGGAAACGGCTTGAAGGCGTATGGTGCGAGATCTGATGAGTATGGTGGATGTTCGAGCACAGTTACACGTTTGTCCGCTGAGATCTTATTGTGTGTCGGGGGCCTTGTCTTGGTGCAAAATTCACGTGTTGTTGCTCCAATGATCTGGCTTTTTCTTCTTCACTCTTTCTCTAAGCTTTTTCAGGACATCAATGTAATACTGCTGGTTTACCAGTTGGCCTTAAAGAACCTATTCAATAATAATGATTCCATTAATATCGGGGGGGGGGGACAACGATGAGCATGACTTTCAGTTTCGACTTCTCATTCGAGCTTTTTTGAACTTTGGCAATGTAGGGGTCTTCCAGTGGTGCATGGATTGTCGTTTAGTTGCAGGATCGTTCTGAAAAATCCACGTTTTGTCACATGGAATGACTTTTCCGATCAGTTCAGTATCTGTGAAGCGTTCCATGATGCCAGAGCAAATGTTTCTGCTGATCATTTTTTGCTCGAATGTCAGGCTTTGCGCTAACTTTCGTCATATGCAAATCCTCGGGTCAAAATTTTCTTATTGTTTCTCTGTCAACATTCGTAATATCTGACGTCACTCGAATATTCAAACACCGATCTTTACACTAGATTTCCTTAACTTACTTAAATATTTTCATCAGTTCTTGATGTCACAGGTAGACTAGAACGTTCAACATCCTCCCGATCTTCCGAAAATCACTTGTGCCATTCAAAAATTTATCTACGTGGCATCCAATTATCTCCAAACCCCTCCTTTAACAATTGAAAACATTCAGCTGGATTTCTTAAAAAAATTCACGAGGAATTTCAAATTTAGGCGCTGCTCGATTTTTAAGCTTATCATGATCGCGGCACTTCGACACATCAACGTCTTACTGAAACGAAGATGAAAAAGGAAAAGAAAGAAAAACTACACTAAATAACGGGGGGGGGGGGGGTGCACCTGCTCCGGAAGGATCACGGTCAACTACATTCTATTCTCATTCCTCCACATCAAGGGTAAAGGAGAGTAGGGGTTGGCAACCTATGGCACGCGGTGCAATTCTCAGTGGCACTCTACACTATTTTACAATTTTTTAAATTTTTGAGTGGATGGAAGTGTTGATAAAATTGTAAAAGACCTTAATTGACAAACATCTTCACAAAAAAGGACATTTGACAGAATTTCGAAATAATCTGAAAGAGAGATAACTCTAAATATATAAATTTACAGCTGTTTTGTAAATTATTGTGTGTGAATGTCATTGCTGGAGAGATTTAATTGTTTGAAGAGAGAATATTTTGCATGTATGTATATATATATATATACTAGCTGACCCGGCAAACATTGTTTTGCCAAATAAATTATTTCTAGTGATTATTTTGGTAGTCAAACAGGGGATGTGGTATATGACTGAAAGAGGAGTGATGCCCTGTGAACGATGACGCTTATAAAAGTAACAAAGCACCAAACATTCCTTTTTTGAATTTTTTTTACTTTTATTATTTTAACTAATAAATTTCAAATTACATCTCTATCACAAATTATGACAATTTAAAAATATAATTATCAGTCTCTCTTAGTGCAATGGAGTGTACGATATATTTAGTGAGTCCATCTTAGCCAACACAAACAAATTGGATGGTTTACCCACGCGAGAACATGCCACGTATAATTAATTGTCCGTGTGAAAAACACGGTGTGCCCAAATCTAAGCCGCAAACAGACATCGTTTGGCTTTGAGACTTATTGATTGTCATTGCGAATGCCAATCTAATTGGAAATTGAATCTGTTTGAATTCGTGTAGCTGTACGGTCGCCAACCATGATTCCAGCAACGTCGTCAACAACAGGTGCATTAAATCTACGAATGTGTTCTCCAGCTGATGTTTTATCAGAATTGATGACAAAAGCGTGATTGTCACTTTGTAATTTGTGCATGTGAGTAGTATATAAATGTGGGTTCTGCCGGGTGGTGGTGGAGGTGGTTGTGATAAGGTTGTGGTGGTAGAGATAAGGTGGTGGTGGTGGTGGTAGAGATAAGGTTGTGGTGGACGCAGTAGATAAGGGGGTGTTTGATATTATTTACAAATAGTTTCTTGTTTGGGTTTTACACGATAATATTGTAGCCTTAATGATGTGTGATCATTGACAATAAGATAACGTGTGTACGTGACTTTTGTTATACGCCATTAACATAAATTCATTGAAAGAGATAAAAGATTCATTTGAATGTTAGGGGGATTCTGCATATTGATGACAGGGAATGAGGTGGACACGGTAGATAATGGGGAAGGAGGTATTTGAAGAACTTACCCGTTCACTTACCTAAAAAGCCATAAAAAAGACATTCATTTAATAATTACACATAAAAGGGATTTTTTTTTTAGGATTGAGCCCACCATCCACCCGACATTGTTTAAATGCCGCTTTAATCCAATTTTTTTTTTCACCTGGTCGTTTTTCTTTTCGAATATTTTTTAGAGAATATTAAGTGTGCCATATTTTCTTTTTTTAGTTTTTCATAATATCTAAATATTTCAGTATTAATGAATTGACCAGGTTTATTTACAATAATATAAAATTTGCGTTACTTTTCTAAATTATTATATAATTTTATCTTAAAATGTTTGTTAAAGATTATAGACAATCATTTAATAATATTACATATAAAAACGTTTTTTTTAATATTAGGATTGAGCCCACCATCCACCCGACATTGTTTAAATGTCGCCTCAATCCAGTTTTACTCTTTTTGGTCAGTCAATTATTTACAGCTTCATATTGCTTTTCAAATTAGATTGGATTTTCATTAATTTTGTAGTATCCGTAGGCAAATGTTCCAATGTTATCATCTAAAATATACCTTTTATCATCGAATGATGACAAAGCAGTTTTATTTTGTCTTACAGTATAAATATCGTGGTTTTCACTTTTAATGAGAATCATATTTTCTTTCGTGCTTTTGTTTTCTTTTAAACATTGAAGATAATTGGAATGTTTTAATTTTTTTTTTGAATGGACTACTTTGGATACTCCTTTTGCAGTCTTCTTTTCCGAATCTGGAGTTAGCATAGAATACATTTTAGCTCGAAGACCTACAAACTCAATAATAGGCTTTGAGTTCATTTCATCCTTAAAACAACCGATTCGTTTTTTGTTTTTTTCACTATATAATGCGTGATCCTGTGGATAGTCAGAGGTGTCATATATGTCTAAATTTTCTCTCGTATCTTTATAGATATCTTCTGTTTCAATTTCATACGTTAAGGAATCCGTATTTGCTTTATCCATGTATCGCTTTTTTATGTGGTTGTAGTGAAAGTTATACATTAAAACTTTACTTAGCTCCAAAATAACAAATCCTATGTATATAGGACGATTATGGGTTATACAGGATTTTAATTTTTCTAAAGCTACTAAACTCTCTGTAATAATTTTGAAACGTTTGAAAGTAGGAGCTGCAACTAACTTTTTGGCTTGTTTTTCAGAAGTGACTAATTGTACATTTGAATGTTTTCTAACATTCTCCATTGTTTTACCATACACTGAGTCATTTAACAATTTGAAAAAATCTTTCTCAAATGAAGAAGAGGCTAATTTTGTTTGATTGGTATTAAACTCATTGTATGGTTTTAACCAAGGTTTTTGCTTGAAACTTAAAACTTTGTGAACTTTTGTTAATTTTAATCCTAAAGATAGGTATAATTGTTAATTTTTATAGTATACGATATAATTTTTCTTTTTCATCAAATTTGGTACTAATTTTTCACTTTCATGAAAGTTTTCAAAATTGAATGTTTGTAAAACATTTCTTGAAGTGGGTGAAATCATATGTTTTTTAATCAACAATTTTTCGGGTGCCAAGGGATAGTCACTATGTAAATTATGAAGCTCTGTAGGATATTCGAGGTCTACCTCAAAAATGTAACCAACTTCACTATTTTCCTGTATTGATAAAATCTGCTCTTTATTTAATGTATGAGGAGAAATCCACTTAAAATCACCATAGGGTAAGGCTTGGGACATTGCCAGCCATATAAATTATTTGCATCTAAATAAATAATATATTTAGATGGATTTGAAGGATCATAATTTTCTAAATGCATGTTATTAGCTCTAGCGTACCTTTTGCATATCGTTGAAATCCCCCCACGAATACCTTTTTCAATAAATAAATGCATGTCAATGCTTATGAACAATTCTAAAGGTTGCTGACTCATTTTTAAGCAAGCCTCCCATGCAAGCCTCCCATTCCCCTCCAAGCACTTTTGATCTTCATTTTTAATGTTTAATATTGCTTTTTTATCAGCCAATTTTTTGGGCAAAGGGATATAATTGCTAGGGCTAAGCGGCTGGTATTTTGCCATATTTAATTCTAATTTTAAAAAATTTTCAAGAGTCCAACCTGAACCTCTTTGAGTGAACTCCTCGAAGGAATTTTGAATTTTTTTAAAGGCTGATTCTAAATGTTCAGCTATTGTGTTTCCCATTAATTCTACAACACAGTTTGATCGAAAATGGGGAGTGATACATTCCGCGTCATTTTCCTGGGTGGTTCGCGTAAGGGTGGCTTGCACAACAGCATACCATTTGATAGTCTTTTTTTCTTCAAATTTCAATTGCAGTTCTTCAAAAATAAAAAGTCTAACGTAATCAAAAAACTTCAAAAAATCTAATTCATTATCAGTCATAGAATCGAATGTTGTAATTGTAAACACATTCAAAGCATGTGCACTATTATCGGGCTTCCTTTTCTTGCCATGAGGCATTTGAGAGGGAATCAATCTACGTTTTGATACTGCATTTGAAGTGCTTTGTTGATTGGTTATGTTATATTGTGTTAATCTATGTCTTTGTAAACTATCTTTCCGTGAAAAACCTTTATTACATAAATCACAGGAGTGCGTTTTTTTCCCGGTATGAGTTCTCATGTGTCGAAATAGAGCATCCGCTCGTGAAAAAGTTTTGCGACAAACGTTACACACCTAGACGAAAAAAAGCCAAGGCTTTAAAGTTATCCTCACAAACAGTATAAATATTATGCCATTTCATACTCGTCCTATACAAATGTTACAGAATAAACTTATTATATATATATGCGAACACACACAAACGTAGAACAATCTTAAGAAAAATAAATTGGCTTATATCCTAACGTAGAATGTATCTCATACACATTAATTTGTGAAATTTAATCACAACCATATATACTAGTATATCTCAACTGATTATATTATGTTTTTGTTTCTCATAGCATTCACTTAAAAAAGTCTGCTGGATAAAATCATTACAATTATTATATTTGATAAAATTAGCTAGACTAAACAATAGTTTTAAAACTATTTTACAAAACATAAACAGCCCAATTCTATTTTTTTAGAGCGTAATTATAAGAATAACCCATACCTTGGATGGCAACGAAGCCCTAGCACCTCTGGTTCCTTCAGAGTTAGTGAATGTAGAAGGCTCGATGTTTAAAGGGGGGCTGCTTGTTTACTTGCAGAGGGCATCATTTCGATGCCTGGTTGCGTTTCATCCCATTTGGGAGCATCATCTGCAAATTCCTCGGCCAATTCTGCTGCATTCAATATTTCCTTGAGTTCGTTTATTGGAATGCCAAAACTAACATTCCACTGTAAATAAAATAAAACGTTATATCTATTAAATTATATAAAGCAAAACATTTACTTAATTATTCATTAAAAAAAACTAATTTTACTCAGATAAAACCATTATCTAATTCTTAAGTTTTAATAAAAATGAATGATTAAGAATTTACTTAAAAGTAATTTAAATTAAAAATAATAAAACACATCTTTAACATCTGGAGTAGTAGAATTCTTTGTGGCTTTCATTTCAATATAAGATGAGTCACTGCAAAAGAAGTCTTCACTGTATCAGACGATGTCTGGAAATGATCGAGGGTCGAATTTGTTGCGAATATATATATATTCTCTAAATCTTTCTAGAAAATTCTCGAGAAAACAAGACTATGTTAGTGATTACATAGGTGTGAAAGCGTGCACAGCACTATCGCTTGGAGGAAAGTTCTGGTAAACATGATTAAATATTTTACATTCTCCCTAACTTCGTTATCACTAGATTTCTCAGTGTTTGACGACTAAGAGTTTCTTTACTTTTTAGATTAGATACTTTATAAAACTTGCAACACTATTGGTCGGGGTCTATCTTTGTTATTTAAGATAATAAATATGACTGCAATTCGCTTCTTATCATTAGATTTCTTGGTATGTGTTTCTCGAGTAATGCCATTCAGTCTCTAGCTTTTCTGTCTTCATCATCTCTGCTTGAGCATAAATATATTTTCGGTTTAAATTAGAGATTTTCTTTTAAACTTAACTTTAAAAAAAAATGACTACTTTTTTAAAAACACCTAACAAGCGAGGGTTGATGCATTTGACGAATAGTACCTAAAAAAAAGCACGCGCGGAAGAAGCAGGTAGTGTTATTTTAGAGACGGTTTCTACCCAGGATACCATTGAAAATGCATTCGAAGGAGGGGATGATTTTTTCACATCCTTGAATCCTGAAAATATTGATTCACCGACTCCTGCTATCTATGATATTAATTCAGAGTCTCCTCAACTCACTGATGGATCCCTCATCATGAAATCTCTTCAAGAAAATGTGTGTGTTTTCCGAAACGATCTGAATCATTGCGTATATTTACGATGCGAATTATACAAAGGAATCTTCAAAATTCACATTAGAAAGTTTCTAATAATCTAAAGTAGTGTGAAACCAACCTTCAATGGAGTGACCATGGATTTGCATTCATGGGTTGATTTTTTCCAAAAAATATTTAACTTCAATCTTTTGTACAGTTCTTCGTCATTCGTTGCAAACAACAATATTCTTGTAACAAATCATGATACTCAAATGATTGTAAAAAATTTACAAACAAATGCTTGGATTGCTTTGGATGACGACCAGTTAAATAATTTAAAACTCTGCGCACATGACTTAAATGAAGAACTCATTGATTATCTTTATTCGAACTATCTACCCAAAGTCATACAGATGAACTATACACCGAATTGTGTGAAAATCGATGACGAACTGTCTTTGATGAAATCACTCATCGTTTCTATCGAAGAAAGTGTGGTGAGTGCATTCCCTAAAATTTTTCAGTGTGATGGTTGGATTATCAACCATGGTGGCCAATTGAGAAATTCCTGTATAACATTTACAAACTTTGAAAAGTTTTGTAATGTTTCAGATCTTATTTTAATATTAGTTAATATTCATGACATTGTAAAAGACTTTTTGCATAGAGAAAAATGTATTTCTAAAAGATTTTTGGAAAATATAGATGTAATATTTATTCGAAATGTTTTGTTTCAAACAGTACAATAAACTGGTTAGTCTGAAAATGGTTGGTTTATTTTTAAAGAGTGTTGCTTTTTTAAATTTGCTTCAGGATATTTGTTACAGGTGTGAAAAATTTCAAAAGGTAAGGTTTTATTATTTTTACAGGTGTTCGACGCATATGAAAAATAAAGAAGCAACAAAGAGAGCAATATTTTGACTTAAAATTTACATCATTGTTACAAGTTAAACTGATGATTATATGTTTACCAATTACTTTTACTAAGTAATTTTTTTTATTGAAACATTAAGTTTATAATCATGAGAAGATTTTGAATATTAAAAAAATCCCTTTTAATAAAACTCTGTGCATACTTTTGTAAGGATAACTTTAATATATAAAATTTGTGTGAATTATATTTCCCGTGTTTAAAAAAAGATGTAAAACATAGGACAACACACATAAAGTTAAAACGTTTTTATTTTAAAAGATTCCCAATGGATTTCTTCATACTTTGGTTTTTCATCAATCCTATTTCGTTTAACAACTGGTTTGACATATTGTTTGCGTTTTACAGGCACCGTTAGCATTTCATGCTTAACAAAAGGAGTTTTCAAGTGTTTATTTTTTATATAGTGTCTAGGGATATTTTCAATTCTTGTAAAGCTTGTAAAAATTCTTCCTTAGCAATAATGGTAGATTGCTTTCGATTCGTAAAAATCATATTAAACAGATCGGCTAAATTAGAATGTTGGGATTTTTTATCTTTAAAAGAAACTTCCCCATGCTCGTTCCAGTTCAAAATATTTGGTTTATCTTTAAGAATGTTCAATAACGTCGATGCTTGATTTTTATAAAACTTTGGCACAGACTCTAAAATAATAGGCAGGTAATTTGCGTCCGCTTTAGGCTTGATTTCTACTTTCAATTTGACAGGTTCATCCTGTTGAACAGGGTGCTCATCTTCAAATGTATGATTTTCAGAAGTTATTCCTGGTAGGTTGTAGTCTTGTAAATTCATTTTTCGTTTAACAGTTCATAATAACGGTGTACTTTTCATAATCAGCAGCTTACTGTTTAAGATTTTAAACATTTGGTGATCAAATTATGTCACTTGCTGTTGACTAGGAGTATTTTTTATCAATTGATCTTCTGGAATAAGCACAAATTTTTTAGCCTGCTGCATTGAGTAAAGTTGAGATGGCTGTCACGGCTGCTGGAATGAGAATGTTTAAAAAAAACCCATGTTGTATAATTAATTTTTTCTTCTTGTATAAAGTTCCCTTTTTATTACCAATTTTTCTTAAAGTAGATTTGTACTTTGTCAAAAACTTTTTTTGTTGTTTAGTTATGGGGATATTTCCCTTTAAAAGATTCAAAGCACACTCACAAATCGCTTTTACGCTATGATTAGGTAATTTCTTCAATAAATGCTTACCTAACAGGTGAGGGCAGGTATAAATGAACTGCAAATCTTTGACTGTTGACTGGACAATGTCGTGTTAGAAATTAATTTTCTTTGTCACTTGCAGTCCTTATTTATATTTTAATTGATAAATATATTGAATCTGATTAGGCAAAATCTGCGTGCGTAACCTCATTCCTCGAGACACGTGTTTCTTAAATCGATTAATAAATAAGAATACGGTTCTTTAGTAGCGTCATCGTAAACTTCTTGAAAAAATTAATATGATTTGGGTACAATTGCCTGCCTAAATGCATTGCCTGACTTAGATCCTACGATTTTTAAACAGTACTAAGTAGTGTGCATTTAAACTAATATTTCTCATTTCTCCACCTTTATGAAAAATATTCTGACTAATAAAAATGACACTTAAATTTAAATGATGGCTACCTTTTGTGAATAATTGAGTTAGTCGAGGATTGTTTCCACATTCTGCCATTAAGTCGTCGATAATAAACAACGCGTTCTTTCTTAAATATTCTTTATAATTCTAAGGAAACCCTCCACAAATTCCACATTTTCAATATCATCATACAGTGGTTGACTTATCCATAAAACCAAATCACTTTGTCGATGGATGACTTAAACATCAAGGCCTTAAAGTTTAGCAGATCTCGCAAAAAAAAAAAAAAAACGATTTTCCCGATTGAGTTGGTCCAGCGACCATCATTGTAAAAGGGTGTTGTAAGCTCGGAAATTCCATTTTGAATGAATAAAATATGGGCAAGCATTAGGTTTAAACAGAAAAAGACAGACACAAGTTATATACAGTTTAAATATTTATTTATTGATAAAAATTGACGCATATGCGAAATCGTTTACATACAAAATCGTACACACGACGGTCGTTGCATACATCACAATTGACAAAATAGGATTGAATGTTTTTCAGAGTTTTACCTCTACATCTAGAATACAAGTAATATACACAATACTGTCCACACACAGCAGTTATATTTGATTGTAAGGTCATTGGTTATAGTTCATTCGGTTATAGCGAAGTGCAAAGTTGGCAATAGATCCTGTAAAATATGTAAGCTCGTTTCCATAAGAATCGAAGAACACCCCTTCATTTGGGGATAATTAATAGAAGCTATCCAGTGACTACCGGGCTGTGACGAAGAATCAATGTTACAGACGAAGCATGCAGGATAGTGCACCATCCTTTCAGGCAAGCAGTCGCTTGCGTACACATCCAGAAAATATTTTTTTGTCCACGAGTCTTGCAGCAAAATCTTGTTAATTTGTAAGCTGTTCATTTTTTAAATTTTTTTTTTTTTTTTAGAAAATCACAAAGTATGAGAGATTTATTAATCTCTATAATGTTTTCAAATTCTGCGTAAATAAATACTGAAATAGTTTTCGAGAAAGCATTAGCAAACTTAATTTCTATTCGTAAATTGCCTTGATGTTGTAAATTAAGATGCGGTCCATCACATAAATTGAGCTAAGATCAAAAACATAAGTGAGCAAATTCTCTCGCGTTAAATAGTTTCCCACTATCAGGTTAAAGCCGAAACATCTGGTGAAGGCTCTTATATAACAGTTGGTTTCGTAATTCAGTTTCTAAGGGTTTGGCAGGTCGTGTTTGCCCATCTACGTAAATACTCAAAAGTTAGCGTTGCAATGGTCAAATAAAAGGGATTAAGACTCAATTGCCCATTTATCGCGGCGTTGTCTATACATCCTACAACAACACGTTTTGGCATAACTCTAAAAACACATTGTCTTGCATGAAGGACCAGCTGCCTTTGATATGGAATAAGTCTTACATAACACTCTGTCTTGGATATTTCGCTGTACTTTTTTCTAAAGCTTAGCAGGCCTAAAGAACAACCTGGGTTGACTTTTACTTTGCGAATAAATAAAGACGCATGCTGTAACACAACTTTATAAGGTTCTCCTGTTTAGTTGATCAGACAAAAATCAGGTTCGTGCGGGTCATTTTTATTTTTTACATCCACTAATTCAGTAAAGAACGATTTGTTGAAAAATATCACAATCAGAGGTCCAATCATGTCCAATATCTGACTTTTAAACGTCAAAACATAGCGTTTTTTAAGCCCCTCGTTTCCATTTTCCTTTGAAGAGGGTCGGACACATCTAAAAAGGTATCCTTATAAAAACACTCGCAAGTCATAACTTTTCTTGGCATCTTCACCATAGTTGAGTAAGGTTTCTACATAGGCA
>BMAO01016700.1:0-57227 GCA_019973975.1 Trichonephila clavata
TTTATTACGTATTGTCTGAATAATTGGGCAAGTGCATGAAGACGGTAAAACTGCCTTCTGATCTTCCTCCAAAGATGAGGAGAAAAGAAATACGCTAACGAGTTCAATAAAATAATTTATTCCCTTTTTCTAATTCTTAATAGAATCTCCAAGTAGAAGAGGGAAAAAATGTCACGAATGAGCTATCTATCTTTTGACAATGGCGTGCTGTATTAAAGAATAAAAAGATAATGATGTTCACTGACACTTGAAATAAAAGGTGTCAAATGATATATTTCAAGGTTAAGTTATTTACAAGAATATTTTTTATTTTAATATAATAATAATGTATAACAAATCGATATTAGCAATAAAATGTTCACAAATGAAGTAATACAAACGTAGAAGTATATGTTATTAAATGAAGTTTGTATAATAGTCTGTATTTACTATTGCCGTTCGACTAATTTTAATTTACATTAAGATAGCAGTATTAATTATTTTATTAAACTCTGTTCGTTCTTTGGTTATTTCTTGGAACGTAAATTCCGAATTAATAAAAAATAATCTGAATTTTTATAAAAGTTCTAAGTTATTGAATGTGGAAATAATAGAAAGATAATGGGAAGGTAATATTATGCACGCTTTAGTTGTTTCAAACCAATAGAAATTATTACATGCATTTGTTATTTAGTAAATGATTCTATTCTAGTTTCTTGATTAAACCATAAATGGCTCAACATTTTGAATTTGAATAATGAATAATCTTTAGGAGTTTGGTTTTTATAAAAAGTCATAAATCTATTATAAACCCCTTAAACGGTCAATTATTTTGACCAAAATGTTTTAAAAGAATGCTTACATTATTTACTTATAACCAAACATACTTACATGAATCTGAAAATGGAAGAATTTTATTTAATTTACATTTTAGCTTTCACATATATTTTTATTATGAATAGTGAAACTCACAAACCCTAAATGTTTGACTGCATGCTATGAAGAATATTTCACATATTCTAAAAGAATTTTTCATACGTTACAAAAATTATGTTTGCAACCTTTTTCAAAATGCATGAGATTTTTTGTGGTGATATATGCACAAGTACAGTCTGAAGTGGTGTAACTAAGCCTACTCTTTCAATGGGACATAGAGATGAATGGCTTTTATTTTTCCATTTTTATTTCTTCTCAAACAACTAGATTGCCAAGTCAATCTTTTTCTATCGAATATTTTCAAGAATCTAAATCCTGCCTTCAATGAAAAATTCTTACTTACAACAAGAAAATCTGATGAGATATATTTGTAGCACTGACAACATCTTTAAAACACTAGTCACTAATAATCTCACAAGAATTAAAATTGTGCAAATCTGACAGAAAGAAGAAAATATCAATGCGCCATATGCGTACAAGCTAAACTGTTACAGGCCAGCATGGTAGCCTCGTATGGTGTATGGGCAAACCAGTTAAGAGGTTAAAGAGTGCTTCTAAACTCTCAATATTTGTTGCCCAATTTTCAGTCATTTCAATTGTCATACCTCCTCATACAGAAACAATGTATTGAATGGAATATAATGAACTTTGATCGTAAAGCTACAAACGGTTTTATTATAAATGTACAAAATTATCAGATAAGTTTTAAATTTTGTATAGACAAGCTCAGTTTACATTGCTGCTCACAAAGATACAAAAGAGAAGAAGGTAAGAAGAAAACAAGGTTCACACACAACTAATCATCAGATGCATGATGTTGGTTTTATGTGCAAGTATTGTGTTACCAATTTATAATTAACTGATACAAATTTTCATTAATTAATTTCCATTTACATAAATGAAAAAGAAAACAAATTTGTAGGATCATAAAGTTACGATAGCTTGTGTTTACAATATAAGTGAATCGATTTGAGTTGCAGATTTCTCAGCAGAAAGCCAATTGACGGTAAGCATTTATTTAAATGATTTAACATTAATTTTAGAAATTTTATAACTGAATGATGCTGCTATTTTTAAATATATATGTTTAAAATAAAATACAGGCAATTGACATTTTCGATCCATAATCCGAAATAAAGGAGCCTGGAGAGTTAAAGTAATTAGCATTTCAGTGGATTTTAATGAGAAAGTTGTGTTTAGAGAAGAAAGAGAATTCTAGCCTTTTGAATAAAAGGCTCTATAAAACCTACATAAGCTGTACTTAAATTATTATTAAAAAAATAAATTTTATTGATGATTATTATTTACATGACATTATTAATTTTTATTACTTATTCTACATTACTTTTTATTGCTGACATTCAAATGTCAGAGCAAATATTATAATTTTCCTACTGCTCAAAGAGAGATTCAGTTTGAATGTTAAAAATTTTTAAATAAATATTAGATTTTAAGAAATTACTATAAATAATAACTTTATTCGAAATTTCGATAATTACAGTCAACCCATTTAATTAACTAATTATTGTAACTGATAACGCAAGAAAAGTGGAAATTGAATTTTTATTGAAAAAATCAAACGATAAACTAAGCCTTAGGTTTCAGATTTTCAACCAACCTTAAAAATAATTTATGAATTAAGATTTATTAACCAAATCTCAAGAAAACTAAATAATGTTTACTTTTCCAATGCAATTACTAAGAAATTTTGTCATTTTAATTTAAATTTCACGATTAAAATTGATAATTTTCCATGAAAAATGTTCAAAATTCCTCAAAGAGAATGTCAAGAATTCAGATGTAAAACCAAACAAGATATCAATCCATTGGCATGCCAAGTAATTTTGGATCACTTTTTACATGTTGTATTTATTACAACAATGATAATGACTTTATAAGAACAAAAGTATGTCTATACTTTTAAAATTTTTAAAATTTTAAAAATTAAAATTATTAAATTTAAATATGATTTCCTAATTGGGGCAAAAATCGACCAAATGCCGAAACCTGAGGTCAATGGTTAAAATTATTGCTGAGAAAAGGTAGACAAATATGGAACGAAGACGAAGACAAATTTGTGTTCAATAGCTTTTTACATTCGTGATCAAAACGCGCAAATTCTTTATTCCTCAAACATATTTTAGAAATAAATTCCTACTTGAGAATAATAACGAAAATAAGCTTTTATTTAAATTGAACGAAATATACTACGTAAAAATCAAGATATAGAACTAATATTTAATCTAAACATAAATCAAGATTCCCTTTATCAATCTTCATTAATCAAGACTTCATTGATCAATCTTCATTAACCAAGATTTCATTACCCAACCAATATCCATAATCAATCGCCATTAATACAAACCCACAATCAGTCTCCATTAATCAAGACTCGTTTTATTTATATCACATCAATAATTACATCATATTCTATTCATGATCTCAAATTAAAATTTTCCTAACTGCCATTCGCAGCATCAATTGTTCGGATATCATGATATGAGAAATTCATAATTTAATACCCAATAAAAAATAATAGAATTTATTCTAAAATAAATATATCTTCAATAAAGATTGACTACAGCATAAAGGTCATCTGCATGGCTACTGTATGAGTTCGAGCCAAGCTATTGAAAACCCAATCACACAGGGGCCATGCCTTGCTTTCGCGAGGCCTAAGTCCTCAGTTGAGCATGTGGAGTTGAGAGATTGTAAGGTCAAGTGTCGTCCTCGTCACTTGACCATGGTGAACAAACAAAGAGGAATGTTTCAAATTATGAGGTCCTTCGCCAAAGCCTCAGAGTACTGAACAGTGCGATCGTTAATACTTCACACCACCCGTCCCCAATATCCCTTGCAGCTATATAGTGCGATGCAAATATCACTCTCTCCCAATTATAAAGTTATTTTAAAAGGTACCTGATGAGGATAACAACGTGATTAAGTGTCGTACATACATTATACTGTATATTAGTTCACTCTTTGTAGTTCAAAATGTTATAAATAAATTCATTTAGGCAATTCACCTTTCTCCTTTTTCATTATTCCATTCCATTATCATTGTTTTATTTGAATCTAATATCAAACAAGAAATGTGTGATTTTTGTCAACGTAGAACCCTCTGACGTTGCATATAACAGATAAAGAATGAATTTAGTTTGATATTATACTATTCAAAAGGCATGAGAAATGAAAAATAACATGAAAAATTCACAGACTCAAAGATCAGTAGATAGTGAAGCGATTTTGTTATCGTGCTCTGTCTTTTCTGCTCTAATATATTTCCCTTTCGAAAAAAATGATATAAAGATGAAAATTATCAGATAGAAAATAAGAATTTCTTAGAATATTATTTTGTTTAATTATTGATAAAATATGAACATTGTAGGTAATGCCTTGGTTTTTCTGTAGGCTGAAAACTTTTTTTACAAACCCTTAATTGACCTCAGACCACCGGTTGGAAAACATCTATCTCTTCTCTTAACTTCAAAGGGAGGAAATAGAACTAGAAAAGAAAACTTTCCTAGAAGGGTGGAAACTAGAAAAAAACACTTATTTGTTATTTTCATGAACAAAATTGAATGTTGACTTGAGAGCAGAGGGCTGTTATGGCTGGTGCACTTGCCCCATAGACCAAGCTGGCAAGGGATTCCAGCTTATATGATGACAACCAAACGTTCTTGAAACGATATTCCAATCTTGATAATTTCCCCGGATTTGAGTCTTGTAGCAGCAGCCTTAGCCATTTTTCTTCCATATATCTAGTTGTTCAATTTAGCAACATTTTCAATCGCATTTTGACACAAATTTTATTTGAACACATGAGAATACTACATACACAACGTTCGTTCAGTTCACAGTGCTGCTTAATTGACTGGTCAGATATCTGCAATGATGGGGAACCTACATAAAGAAAATTGTTGTAGACCAATGAAACTTTGGCAACACATTTCTCTGGGTAGCAAATTTAATTAATTTAAGTTTCAAGATCACAGGTTAATAAAAGCGTAAGAAGGCTTACTTCAAATGGAAAATGATGGTACATTAAAAACCGGTGTAACCGCCAGAATTTTAAATGCAAGTGTGCCAACATGCATGTGCCGTACATGTACGAATATCAGTTTGTGGAATGGAATTGCATGCTTTGATTGTTACTTGTCATAAAGTTGTATAATCTGGTTGTGGATGACGCACTGTGATGCCGTCTCTCAATTTCGTCCCATTAGGTGCTCGATTGCAGAACGGGTGGTGATTTAGAGGTCAGTACACGTTGTCACTCTATAGATCATGTTTTACAACAAGGATTAGGAGCACGTTATCCTGCTGGAAAGCAATCTCCTGAATGATGTTATAACGGAAGTGCAACAGTTTGATCGTCAGACTGATGACAAATTTCAGTTAGGTCATTTGTAATTACCTCGATTCAACCTATACCGAATTGAATTAATCAGTGAGTTCTTTTCAGTTTCGGGTTAAAATTGTTTAAGAAGTACATATCGAAAGAAACAAATTGAGTCAGCTGTATGACCATATTATATACAGAACAAGATGTTTTGGACAAAATAGATACAGCAAAATAATTACGCATTTGCCAAAGAGAAATCGAAGAAAAGTTGTATGAAAATTGTAAAGCTCTTAGTAAGGTTTTTATCTTTTAAAATATATTTAAGATTTTAGCGTTGAATTTTACTACATTTATTTGAGAATCTTGTCACAGGATCTTTTACTAATAGATTTCTCAACCAAGAGCCATGGGCCCCAAACCGTTTACCCTTTACCTTACCAACTATGATTACACTCCTATTAAGAGGAGAAATAGTAATGAATATAAGGTATTGAATAAACAGAAAATGCACAATTATCTTTGAAAATTTACACATAGTCTTACGATAAATTATTCTTATTTTTTCATATCCAAAAATTTCATCATTTTAAGTATTAATAATAAAATGATGAAATCTGCATGCAAAGCAATGTATAAATATAATTTCTTAGCTTATCTTTAATCTCTATTATTTACTTTTAATTAATTTTTTAAAAGGAGAACTTTTTGAAATGAACAATTGTGTAATTAAATTGTGAGGGAATATTTCAAATGTAAATTGATAATCTCCAAATTGAATGAACCGACCAGTTTTAAGGGATTATTTAGTTAAAGTAGCCTTAAAATATCAAAACAATTTACGATATTAGGTTGTTTAATCTTTCACTATCAGAATAGGTGTATAGTATAACAGCACTTTTTAGAATCGCTATTTAGTAAACAAATAATATTTAATAGAGTACATGAAAATTTGCTACACAACTGTTTTCAAATTTTTATTTATGCCTAGTTAAAAGTAGTATTAATGTCCCCCTAAAATAATTCCTAATAATCTGTAAGAGATGATGCACTGCCATGTCTTGACTGTTTTAATTTAAAATTAACCCCTTAAGCGGTCAATTTTTTTACCCAAAATGTTTCAATAAAAGGCACATTTTTTTTTATTTCTTCAACTAAGCATAATGCTTAACACGATGCTAAAATGGAAGAATTTTATTTTAATTTTTAGCTTTAAAGTCTTCACTCTATTTTTTATTTGATAATTGTGGAACACAATTCCTTCCCACCTCCCCAAAAAATGTGTGTTTTTTATAAGTACACTCTGCATGCTGTAAAAAATGTTATCTTAATAAAATTTCTCTCATACTTAAAAAAAAAATTCATTTCAAATTGTGTGTGCACACACAAATATGCACACACAATTTGAAGCATGGTGTAATATTAAGTCTTACATCGCATTAGAAATAGAGGTAATATCGACTTTTTTGGATTATCTTTCCGTTTTCATTTCTTCTCAAGCAACAAATTGCACATTTCTCTGCCGATCCCTGTTCATTATCGAAAATTTTCAAGAATCTAAATTTCTGTCTTCAATGAAAAATTATCGCCTTAACCACAAAGAAAAATACCGGATGAGAAGTATTTCAGTACCATGGACAAAATGCATCATTTAAAAGCACTCAAACTAATAACCTCGCTATAAGAATTTTAAAAAATGTGCAAATCAAAGATAGAAAGAGGGAAATATCAGTGCCCGTACAGCATACGGACAAACCTTTTGTGACCAGCTTTCAGCAGCCCGTACGGTGTACGGGCAAACCAGTTAAGGGATTAAAATAAGCAAATTGAAGAAATAATTAAAAATTAGATATCTATTGAATTAACTATTTTAAATTTAGATTTATTAATAAAAATTCGAAATATTTAATCCTCCTAACGTATAAAATAAAACAAAATGCATTTATGTGGCAGTAATCTGTATAATTATGTTTAGATTATTTAGAAACAAACCTATGAAGTTCGATTTTAGCTTGGAATAATGTTCAAAGAAGCATCGTTGTGGAACGAAAAAGAGTTGTGTGTGTCAGTTTGCTGTCGAAACAGGTAATACGTTTAATAAGAAATTACTTGGAGCTTATTACAGATTCAGAGCACAGAGTGTATCTTTATTTATCCTATTGAGGAAATAACATCAAACTCCAATAAATTGATACATCTGACTAATATTTCTGTATTATTCTTCGCAATAAATGAATGTAATTGAGTTGTAATGGTATAAATTTTTGTTTCCGTAAGATAAATCATGACTAAAAATTTTTTCTCTGTTAATTGAGATTGTAACTAAGGGGGTTAAAATTTATATATATGAATGCTCAGATGTTATATAAGACATGAACTACACCAGGAAAGATTTTTTTCGTTAATTTTGATACTTTGAAATAATTATTATGTTATAATTCTTGTTGTAGTTTTTATTATTGTGTATGTAACATACTTGTATTAAAATCCGTAGAAAAGTCTTTTATTTATTTATCTGATTTTTAAGACAATATTTTCGTTTATAACTCTAACTAATGTCATAAAATAATTACTTAACTTTATCTTTAAGTATATACGGTTTATATATATATACAAACAAAAATTCCCTTTATAATATTTTAAAGACATCAATTTATTTTTGATATTTTTGTATATAAAAAAGCTTAAATATTGGGAAATTGAGTTTTCTGCTTAGTTACTTCATTTAATTTCAATGCACTCAAGATCTTTATGAATTCTTTCAGTTCTATGTTATGTTTCGGATGCAGCAAAATAGTCACATAGATAATTATCACGAAATAATATAAAGAAATTTTTTTTATTTCTAATGGGCTGCGGATTGGTGTTTTACCATTTCAGACCTAGTGCATTCCCCGGAAGCTGGTATCTCTTTTTAGTGCGGCACCCATACAGGCGGATACCAATCCCCGCAGGTAATTTTGACGCCCAGTTTCCTCCCTAGAGGGAGGCACCTAAGCTCTGAACGATGTGAAATATAATTAGAATAAAAATAAATTATAAGATTACATAAATGTTATCAGATTGCGAAACGTGTTTGCATATTTAAATTTATTGTGATTATTATTTACCTATAAAGAGGGTGAAGTTTAGTCTTATATTCTTAACTAATCAAAACAGTTTCAGAATTGGAGGAATCCAAACATTAACACAAGGTGGATTAAGAACTAAAATCGTTCCCTTTTTTTTATAACCTAAAATATATGCATAAATAATATAAAAACTTAGCTTATACGAGATATAACAAAAGTAAGCACAAGGCTCGAAGTAAATAAAATTATAACTGATTAATAGAACTGAAAAGCAAGCGCAAGTTATAAATAAAAAAAAATTTAAATAAGAAAACTACCCCAGTCGCAATTTAGACGTATTTTAAGCTAAATCTATATGAGCTACAATTGCAGTTGATTTTAATTAATGTCGCACTATGAAGCAATACAAGGGTTATTGGCGTCGGACCTTGTAATATAAAACTACGGTCAAGTGACGAGATCGCCATCTGAAGTGGCACCACCTCTCCAAACTTGCACACCACACCACCGGAGGACTTAGAGCTTCAACGTATTTAATGGGCACTTTCCCCTCCACAAGACGGGTCATTAGATTTCGAACCCATTACTCGACAACGCCAGTCAAGAGTTCGCGTTCATGATCTCTTGGTAACCGTGGCCACCCAGCGATCTTGACCCATGTTATTGCAATGGAGATGTGGGTTCGAATCCTGGTACTACTAAAGAACTGTCATGTAGTGAAGGGAATGTATGTTGAATTTGAGAATCTCGACTGCATTAAGGATGTTTTGGATTCGCCTTTGTGAGTTACATTATCTAATTTTTTGCATAAATACAAAATTTAAAAAAGTAGTTCACTTTAATCATTAGATTTATTTTCTAAGAAAAGACTCTTGAGAAAATGGAGTAAAATCTGTAAAAAATTATGAACTAATAAAAATGAAATTCATACCAGTTTATAATATTCTAACATAGTACTAAAGAAAGTAATAAAAATACCAGAGAATCCTACAGCTCTATTAGTAAGTCAAGCACATTATTTATATCATATTATCTCTCATCCTCTCTCGGGTCAAGGGATCGCTAGAGTTCTAGTACGTACTTTCTTTCTAACTGAATTTGGCATCTTGCAATAAAAAGCCAATTGCTCATAAATTATTTTATATATATTTTTAATCAATTTTGATTTTTGCCTGCGTTCGAAGTTCAGTGTAGACTGGTATTATACATATCAAAATGTTTTACCTATTGATTTAATTTTTAAAACATTACAAAATAAAAAATTACAATGATAAGTATAACATATCTTTCATATTTAGAAGCAATCTATAATCTAAAATATAATAAACCATTCAAAACATTTTTTTAAAAAAAATTAATTGTCCTTGTAGTATTCTGTAGTAAACAAAATATAATGAAGAACATTAATTGTGTGTAAATGGTATGTTTTGTAATCAAATGTTTCTATTAGTCTATAAAAAATATGCATCGTTTATGAGTGTATAAATTATTAATACCAAAAACAATTACTTGAAGATTTTAATTCAAGGTATAGTTCTGAGGAATCCCAAAGACAAACATCTTAAGTGTCTTTTTGTTTTTGACATACCATATTTTTTCGAATCTAAGCCGCACCCCCCAAATTATTAACACGTTTTTGTGAAAAGATAAAAAAAAATAGTGTTGATAATCAAAATTCCGATATTTATAAAATTTTAAAAAAATATTTAATTGAGAATCAATCAGAGAAGTGAATAATGAATTTATTTTTCCAAGCTTAAAAACTTTTAAATACATTCATGAACCTGTAATTGCTCTAACCGTCAATATTATGTTTAATTTCCCCCATCCTATATGAATTTTTCCGCTTTCGCACCTGAAATCTTAGCCACGCCTGATTTTCAGCACCTTTAACACTGGGGGAAAAGTGCGGCTTAGATTCGAATAAATACGGTATTTTTATTGCATGTGCATTTTGATCGAACTGTTTTCTATGTCTGTTATAAACTCTGAATTTTCTAATATTATAAATAAATATTTACAGAAACTAAATCATAAGTAAATGAATGTTCTTACAATTTCTTAAAAATTCCTGAATTAGTTCTATGCTTAATTAGTTTTATTTTGCCATCCTAAGAAAATTCATTCTTATGCTTTAACCCTTTCGGTGGCCTTGGGAAAATTACTTTCCATCTACATGATCTTACAAAATACACATATGGGAAACGCAAAACCCATTATAATATATTGGCCTTGTTATTATAAGGATGGGAAAATGAATTCCCGCTTCAGTTTTGTGCTACTGCACATAATCCAGAGATTATGTAAGTTGAACCAAAAAATGTTGGTACTAAAGAAGAAGTACCTTGTTCAAAAGCTGTCGCTGTATATAACGATATCATGGCAGGGTTGATCGCTTCAATTAAAGGAAAGAAAAATACTAAATAAGAAGATTTGTAAAATGGTGGCATAGCGCGTATCTTTCATTTTCTTGTTGACCTTGGTATCATAAATAGGTTCATACAGTGGCAAGTGATCAAAAGAAACGGAAGTTTAGACAAGCTAACTTTCCGTATAGCATTAGTTCGACAGCTAAAAGACGGATATTCCTCAAGAAAAAAGAAAGGACGTCCTGTGCTAGCTTCCAAGCAAAGAAGCGTATAGTTCCAAATGATGTGCTCTTAGCCAGTGTGGGAAATCATTTGCCAAAGATGGTTTCCAACTATAGACGATGTAGGAAATGTAGCAGAAAGGGAGAAAAAAAGAAGATCCGCTACATGTGTGTGCAGAATGTGATGTCCCCTTGCGCATTACAACATGCCTCTCCTCTTTTCATGGCATATAATCACCATTAAATTCAATTTTTTTTATGACGGTAAATAGTTCCTTGGGAAATATTCATCCCACCCCTAAAATTTAACTGTAAACATAAAACTTGGTAAAATAAAATATATTTCCGTAAATGCTATTGTTTAACTGTTAATAAAACGCAAAAAACTGCGAGAAATTCAAACGAGAAATAAATGGTCCACATAAATTAATTAACTATATAGCATTTAGTTAATTACATGAATGCAATTATTCTGTCATAATAGGAAAATCTCTACTCTTAATCTCTAACAAAATTTTAATATCATTTATTTTTAAAACTATCAATTTTAAATAAATCACAATTATTTTCATCTCTATACATTAACTTTGATAAAGAAAAGAAATTCTAATTGTATTTAATTTGATAAGGTGAGATGGAGAATAACTTTTTTTAGGACGTACTATTTTTAAAATCGTTTGTTCTTTTTCTTGAACATTTAAAAAATACTTTTATCAAAAGTAATTTGTGATTCTTACGCTTCACCTTTTAGGGTATAAAGTTTCTTTTGTGCTTCTCGTTCCCATATATGAAAAAATAAATAAAAAATTTAAATAACCATATTAGAGTTGAAAGGAGAGTATCTTTACCTTTGCTTCTTTTTCGAAGACATGTTATGCGTGTATCTGGCAATTTATATCTGTTATTGAAAATTTCATATTAAATTGAAGAAAAAAACGGCATTGATGGATATTCTTTTCTTTTCGTATAAAAATAGCAAAAGCTGTTTGGATTGAAAACGCAAACACGATATGTAGAACATAAAAAAACGTATGGACATGATTAAATTCAACTGAAAAGATATAAAACACGACATAATACCATTACTTTTACTGTAAAACTACAAATTTAGCAATTTTTAAAAGATATAATATCTACACATAATCACAGCAGTAGGAAACTTATATAACTTTTTGGCTTGATCAATAGAAGTAGGTTGCTAAAAGAAAAAATACAAAGAAGTGGTATTTCTAGTTTAAGAAATTTAATCAAATTGACAGGAAAAGTACATAGTGCATATGTGGAAAAAAGCCCTGATTCTTGAATTGGAATTCATCTTTTATCGAGAAATGTTTTTCAAAGAAAAAATGAGGTTTGAAGAAACATTTTGACTTTACCTATTAGAAACCTTCAGCGTAATAATAAATTATAGTTTAAAAAACTAAAAAACACCTTTTATAGTTAATCGAACTTTGTTGTAACTGAATCTTTTAATCGCAAATCTGGAAATGGGAACTAAAATTAATCGCCAGATGCGGGATGGGATCTGAAAATGGGAAATCGTTAATCTGATGATCCTGATCAGAGCAACGGGAAAAAATTATTAAATTATAGTATTGTAATCGGTCCTGGACAAGTGAGCAAAATTTCGAATTAATTTGACCTTTTAAAGTGGGTAAAAATGGAATTCAAAGATTCCGTTGCATACAAGTGAAACTTATAAAAAAGCGTTAAAAATGTGAGAATAAGTAAAAGTTTAAACAAGTTTGTTTTAGTAAATGTATCTAATTTAAAAAAAAATTAAAATTTCTCTCCGCTTCAAATAAATGTCCAATTATTTAGTTTTAAAGATATGAAATCGAATTACAGATTTTTCAAATGTGTTTCGTGCATTCAAAAATCTCATAAGACCTTAGAATGTTGTAAAATAAATTTTCCTGATTTGGGGGTGGGGGGGCAGAAATAATTATCTTGCCACTTCTCTGAAAATCTGTCTGCATAAGCACATTATAAATTAAGAAATTTACTTTTTTGGGGATTATCTGAAAGAAAATAATAGAGTTATAAAGCTTTGAATAAATTACTGCAATTTTTTTTTCTTAAATGCAATGAAGAAATAAATTTTTTTTTTAATTCAGAACTTTTTAAACTGACTCTTTTTGTTTTTTCTTAATTAATTATATGTTTTAAGTCTCAATAATTCTTACTCCCTCTCTTACTTATAAAGTGTAAGTTTAAATATTTTTATTTATAAAACAATATGTCCAAATCTTGCACTGTTCATCTCGGTAAAAATATTCTTAAGATTTTTTTTCATATAATTTAAAAATAACAATAAAAAGCTTTGAAATGTGTGGTTCAATTATCGTTAAAAAGTACTTGCTATATGTAGTCGTTTGACAATATTTACTTTTTGGAATGAGCATCACTTCAATAAAATTTAAAATTTGATTTCTAGAAATTCTCGAATTTTCATATTTGAAAATGGCTAATATAAAATAAGGTCTTTTTTTTCTAGGTTATGATACAAGAGCAAAATAAACATTTAAAAAAAAGAATTATTTATCTGAAAATAAATCTTATATTAATATTCTTAAAATATTATTCAAATTGTCCAAGTTTGGGAATAGACTCAAATGTATTATTACCTCTGTTTTGAAAGAAATATCACAAAATGCAATGTAAGTAAAGGGAAAAAAAGTCTTTCTGTGTTTTTATAACAAACATATGTAGCATCTTAAATGCTGTGTATATGAAATTAATTTAAAGAACAGTGCGTGCTGTTTAAAATATTTTATTATACGAACAAATTTAAAATTTAGAGTTTTCAACCCAATATGCCACTCAAGTTTTTTCTGAAGATACATTAAAGAATGCAGATCTTTTTATGTTTGATCGATTTTTAGGGGGTAGAATAGTTTTTCTACTCAGCGTCCTCACAAGATGTCTTTGAAAACAAAAATGTGAAAATGTATGTTCTCCAGTTATTTTCTCCTTTTTTTTATATTCGTCACATTTTGAAGAAAAACTTATTTCTTTCTTCTATTTGTTTGTGACTCTACAGTAGGATCAAATTCTCAAATTACTTCCACAAAATTTTTTTAGGTGATATAAATAAAGTATACAATCTTTTGCTGTAATAAATTTAAAATATTGTCTTTTTTTCATGCGTTCAATATTTTTTTAATCATAAATTCTATTCTTCAATAAGATCTGGCATCCGTTATGTAGAATTTAATTTTTTTATCTGCAGTAATATTACTACATCTTTAATTCATGTTACCTCCAAAATTTAGTTAGTAAAATAATTTAAAAAACAAAATTTATAAATTCGAATTTTATAATTAAAAGTCGTTTCATTTGAATTAAAAATACTGAAATTGAAGTCAATCAACTACTGTTAGAAAATAGTAACCAATGTGTATTTTTTTCAGAAGGCTATAAAAAATGATAAATACTTTTCATAAAATAAAATTACAATTTCTTAAATTTTAATATTGAAATATCCGTTAATATATTTTAGTATAATATTTCTATACAAATGTGTAGAAAATAATTTTAGGTTCATTCTATAGAAAAGAATTCAACCAGCAATTTTTAGAAATTAAAATTAATTTTTTGATTCTGTTTAAAAAACACGCATTTCGAAGTTCATTAGAAAAAAATTTCTTAAATGTTATGGTGTAATATTTTTTCTGCCTACATTTTGTATTTTTCTTCATAGTGCGACAGTAAAAGAAAAAAAATCACAATAATGTATAAATTTTTAAATTATATGTCTGTTTAATTTAAAATCAAAGATATTTACAGTTGTAACATTGATGTAGCTTATATAATTCTAAATACAGAATTTTGATTTTTAATTCCGAATTCTGAAAAAATACAGTATTTTCCCAGATTCCAAATTTTGAAATAAGACAACTAAACAAAAGAACTTTCACAATCAATTTCAATATTATACTCTTATTTTGTCAAATTAATAACATTCCAAATCCCAAATAAGATGCATATTTAAACTTTTATTAATTGCAAAAACCGTAATTTTAATAAATATGCGAAATGTCTTTAAATGATTTTTTTTTCATTTAATTACTGTTTCCGTTGATTTCCTATTATTATTCTTTTATCGTAAATAAATTTGTAAATTTTGTTTCGAACTTCAAAAATCATGGAATTGTTCAAAATAATAAACCAATAAATAATTATAATAGTTGTGGAAATCTAAATAAATAAAGGCACTGTTTAAAAAGTTTTCATAACAGTCAAATTTAAGAAACAAAAAAAAAACTTATATTTTACACAATTCTATTCTAATTCTGAAGCAAGCAAATGTGCAATTCTTACCATTTTGAAAGAGAGCCAATCCGTGTATGATGGCTATAACCCAACCTAACCCGCAATCGGCCCACATCGCCTTTTCGGCTAGAAAACTTTCAGCGGCATCAACGCATAAAAGTGCCAAAATAAAAAAGAACTGCAAAGAAAATCTGTTGGTCTTCGTTAAAGACTGAAGAAAGCACTAAATTGGCTAGCCTTTATTCTTTCAGGTGAAAACAACAAAGCGAAGACGATTTCTACATTTGATGGTACATTTCATATCCACAACTCAACACGGTAATAGTCTTTTTGAGTGTCTGAGAAAAAGTTTATGGGCGGTCTGAGCAGTATACTTCGGTCTTCGCCCATTGGTTAACGATGAATTGGTTTCTATTGCGCAAGCGTCGATGAATACACTGTCCCACGTGCGGTAAGTGATCTGTCATGAGTTTTATTTTCTCCGCAACGGTCCTTGAAAAAGAATTTCAAATGAGATGATATCGAGACAGCGTCTAACTTTGAGAAGTTCATTTAAGGACATTTTTTGAGAAAAGAAGATTCAAAAGAAATTTTGATATTTTCAAAGAATTATTCTAGTTACGTACTAAGTTACAGATCTTAAAAACTAAAAAGAATTTTTAATACGCGAAATACTTTTAAATCCCCCCCCCCCCCCCAAGATTAAATGTAAAGCATTTCAGTGACTTATGATTATTTGGCAGACGATTTTAAAATTAAAGAGAAATCAACATTTGTTTGAAATTTTTTTTATCCTTACATAAGACAATAAAGTAAATTAATTTTATTGATTTAGAAGCTTAAGAAAAATACACATTATTTACAATAGCGTATTTTCTTTTAAAACAATATTGTGAAAGGCTTTAAATATTAGAATTACTTCGATGTCAACATGCATTTTACCAATATTTAAAGTGACATTAAAATGCAAGTTATTAATTAAATTTCGAATTCTTAAAAATCGTTTGATACGATAAATGTTCCAAGATACAAAAACATTGTCTTAAATAAGGTAATTTCTTACAATTATTAAGGCAATTCTTTTTAAAAATATTATTCAGAAAATATTTTATAATGGTTTACGCAATGGTATAAAAAAGCATCAAAAGAATTACCATCCTTTCATTAACACAATATCACTAAAAATAAAACAAACTTCAAAGATATGCGATAAAAATATATTAAACTAATTAAAGATTATATGGAGATTAAAAATAAATTTTAAGAAGCTTTAGCACATATGTTTAACAATACTATTCACAATTTTTTCTTCGAACTTTATTCTCAAGGACCTAATATACAAATTTTTTGTATCATTTTTAGTGATTAATTTAATAAACTCTTCTTTAAACACAGGAATGTTAAACTATGAAAGTTTGTTTCTGTATTAATATTTATTATTATATTAATATTTTATACCACATCACAAGGGCACAGATACATACATTAATATTTTTCTTTCTCTCCAATTTACTAACCCTTCGAAATTAAAAGCATCTCTCTAATGGGAATGAGATTATAATGAATGAGAATGATCCACATTTTCTGCAATCTTTTCTAACTAATTGAAGAATAACAAATTTAATTTTCAAAGTAACCTAATGAGACCATCTAAAGAGGTTTCGCATTAAATTGGTCCATGTTCTTAATTTTTCTCTTTGGGATGTGGTGGGATATTGAATGATAAATCATATATTTTTATTGTATCTTTTTTTTACCTTCTTTCACAGCATATTTATGACTAACAAATCAAATAAAGAGAAAAAGTTGTTAATTTTTCCTTGTATAAACTCAAAATTTTTTACTATTAAGTTAATAGAATGTATGTTTGTTTAAGTTTTAAGGTATTGAAAATAACGTGTAATAAAACTTTTAAGTCAGGAATGAGCCTCAAAGTACAAGCAATTGCTCAACAAAAATTTAAAAAATAGTAAAACCCAGCTTTATTAAATGGTGAAACTCATAAGTGAAATTTACATATGTAAAAAAACAATGCAGTTTATGAAAAATATAACTTCTAACACTTCAAATGAAATGTGATGTATTTGTCGATCAATATCATATTAAAAGTTCTTAGTGATTTTTTTACTCTCTTTTAAATCTTGTGCAAAGTTCATACAAGTTACAAAATACACTCCATTTAAACCCAGAAACATTTCCAAAGAATCATTTTAAATGTAAATGATATAAATTATTCTAATCATGTCTTACCTATCTATTACTATAATTTGTATGAATGTTTTGATATAATTTTTGGAAGACATAATTTTATAAATTGCACATTGAATATTAAACACGCCATTTGAATAAACCATTTTTCAAAATTGTCTGAGTTTTACCATCAAAATAAAGGAGTATGAAGGATAATTTATATAATGATGTAATTTACATTTATGCATTAATTATATTCTGCATTAACGTATTGTATCCTGTTTAGGACTAAATTGTTAATTTCGTGCTGTTTTTTATTCAAAAGTTAAACATTTAGATAATTTTGTTCCGAATTTATTTTTTAAGGGGTTTAGGTTACATAGTTTCTTAACTTTTGTAACTTCTAAAAATGTGTTGATAGATAATATTATTTCTAATACGATTACTTACAAGTTTCTGTGATATCAAGAGTTCAATAATATTCAATAAAGTTATGTTCGTTTTGAATTAAAGCAGTTCTTAATTATATATTTTATGTAGTGTTATGAAATTAATCGAATGGTGTTATTATGATCAAATGGAAATTCAAAAATTTCGTTTTAAGTATTTTAATTAAAGCATTCTGTAATTAATACAATTATTGAATGTTAATAATAGTAAATAAGCTTTTTTGTGCTTAAATTTAAGTTATCATTTACGGAAAAACCTTTTATGTTTTAAAAAAATATTTGTTCATATGTAGATATATGCATGACTTTCTATTTATTTAAACTAAACTCCTTATATTTAGTTAACTTTTTCATGTCCCATGCAGTTCATTTTAATGAAATAAGAGAAAGAAAAACAAATTTCTTTGCTAGAATTCCTCAATATCAAGATCTTAAAATAATACAGAAAGTACTAATTGCTTACTTAAGTGTTGTTTACACATATTTGTATCACTTTTTTTTTTTTTTTGAGAAAGAAAGGGAGAAATAAATTTTAAAATCTGGATCAATACATTTTGCAATAAGTTTTAATCTTTTGTTATTTGTGAAGAGAAAACAGTTAGTATAATACCTAACAGAGAGAGGTATTCTCAAAACGCGAATTTCCTGTATTTCGGAAACGAAATTTCTCTGCTCGAACTGTGTTTCTGAGGAATAACAACATTTACAGACTTCGCGTTGGAGTCATCACTAACTTCGTACAATCAGTACTCGCGGAAACGTATTCTTGAAGCTTAAACTTCCACTCTCTGATATACCACCCTTTTCCCAAATATCAGAATTTTTAACTGTCCTCAATTAATTTTTTCCAACTTTCTGATTCTAACATAGATTTAATATTAGTCAGATTAGATACGTTTCTGCTTAAAAAACTTAGCAGGGTTTTGCTTAAAATATTTTAAAGGACTCGAGAGATCCCCTTGTGATAGCGGTTGGTTCCTGCTTACATCTGAACCCTCTTGTCTACCTGTAAACCCGGCTAGAGGTGCGGGAGAAACAGAATAATCCACAGACATGTTTTCAATCTATTCAATTTATTAATTCTAATTATTAATCAGGCACAATACAATTCTAATTAAGGTAGATGAAATATAGTAGAGTGCGGAGGTGAGATTATATAACACGGGGATACCACTACAGACCCTCAACTGAACTTAAGACAGCTTAAATACGCTCAAATATAACTACGTCACACACTAGATAGCTATAACTTCTACTTAATCAAGCGTACAGTACCTGTACTTTTTATGCATCGGATCTTACACTGGAAACTTTCAGGTGCTCTCTTCAGCTTGATCAATGGCGTTGGCTCCACGTTCTGTAATCTTTAACTAATTCCACTCCTTTTCAATCTTCAACTAACAACTAATTCGCAAACTTTATGTTAACTCCTACTTGCCAACTCCAAAGTACCAACTCCAACGTGTCAACTTCAGCGTGCGAAAACACAATGAATATAATATACCTCATTTACATAATCTCTTTTCCTTACTCGATGAAAGTTGGTTGAAATAAATATTTTCCTTAAAGAGATATCAAGGGATTAGTAGAACCGCTTATAGATCCGCCATAACCTTAGTAATTTTATAAAATTCGAAATTTATTGTTATTGTAACAAGTTTTACCATAAGAAACATTTCACAAAGAGTTTTTTTTTCACTAAAAGATATACAAGAAATCAAGAAGCACTTGTTATTTATTGACCGCACTGAATATAATAAAAGGATTTATGCAAGAGAAGAATAAAATAGCTCTGTTTGTTGTTAGAGCTAAAAATGTATTCGTTCGGATTTTAGAATCATTTTCTCCTAAATAATAATGACCATAACAAAACTGAATAACTTTTTAAAATTATTTTTTGATAAAAATATATTAATGAAGTTTCTAAAAAGTTTATAATTATTTATAATAAATGCTGGAGCTAAATTTCACGTACTATCAAAAGCGCCCCAAATATATGAAGAAATTCGTCATTTAATCTGAATACGGAAGACCTCGTCGCATACATACATCCCTAAGATCAGAATCTTTTTTTAAAAAAATAATTTTAGAGCAAATTTTTAAAAATAATTATGCATCTATTTATCAATCATAAAAAAAACTACAAAAAAGTACGCTGACTTTTTTTGAAAATTTATTATTAGAAAAATCGAAAATAAAAGATTCACAGAAACTGAATCTGTATGCAGTTTTCCAGAGAAGTAAATTTTTAAAAACTTCAGCATATTTCCACTCTTTTTCAATTAGTTACCATCACTTTCATGTTTGAATTCGGTTACTCAAGTTATCCTTACCTAACATTTTTTAAAATTATATTTCTACTTCAGGGGAGTAGAAATTGAAGACAAACCTATAAATGGAAAATATTCGCTATTCTTTCAGAAAATACGGTTGTATTTGAAACGAGTTTTATAGCTGTGTATAATTACGATTTCATTACATTTTATATAATGCTTGTTAACATAATTTTTCAGAAAAAAGTTAATATTTATGTGATTTCGTGTACTACAAAAGATAATTGTCAGTGTTCTAAACTATTATCTAAAGATTAGATATTCTGGATTATTTATCCTAAACCTAAAAATATACAACGCATGTATAAAATTTAAAACTATAAATTCTTAATAAATTAAATTTAGTTTAAATTAAACTCTGTGTTCCAAATTATTATTTGAAACGATTATATTCCTTCCAAGTTCAAAGTTTTTCTTTCTATACCCAGAATTTGACTTTCAATACCAAAAAAATTAAAACTTAAGAAAGTGTTGCCACTCTTTGGAGCACTCAATCAACTCACTCGTTGCTGACAAAGAAACTTTTTTCAACCATTCCGCAAAGAGTTGTCTTGTAATGATTTTCTTACAAATTTTATAATCACCTAATTCAGTGGTATTCAAACTTTTTCAACTCACGGAACCCCTAGAACTAGAAGGTGTTTTCATAGAACCCCTAGATCTAGAAAGTATTTTCGTAGAACCCTATTCTGCACACACAGTTAGAAGAACATATCTCTTAAAATAATATTTAAAGTATATTAACAATAAAGAGCAATTAAAAAGTACTTAATTTATTATTAAAAAATTATAATTTACTTTTGATATAAATCACTCAATAATAATATTAATTTGTGATCCAAAAGTCAGCTACCCATGCATTATTTTAGTAACTGGGATATGTGCTTGCATTTTTCAGACAAACTGACGAAGTTCAGGTCTATTGAGAATAACTGCAATCGCATTACATATTCTGAGTTTCATTTGTTTCTAGACTTTGTTTTTGTAGCCCTTCACGTTGAGAAATATTTTTTACTGATACACATCAATCTGAATGACATTAAAATGTTTACAGCTGTGCAAGAAATACTGCGTATTTTGCAGGAATTTGCAACCTAAAATTTAGGCGCTGTTTTTACATAAATTTAGATTTTTAACAATGAATCTGTTAATATGCTGATAAGATGTTCCCTCTCCTTTATTGTAAGAGTTTTCACCACAAATACAAAAAGGTGCATTTTCCATTAGAAAATTATTTAGTTTTGCAAAAGACATTGTACTAACGAACATAAAATTATCTCGTGGAACCCAGCATAGTAAACAATAAAATATTCACGTTCTAGTAAGTATAACGTATATATAAAGATGAAACATTTTCTCTTCATTTATTATATTATGATAAATGTTTAAAAAGCATTGCAAAGTAAAATTATTATGTATAAATAAAATTTTCAGTTTCTTAATGACAGGTATGAGCTTTAAATTCTTGTGAGTATGCGAGCATTTTAGAGAACGTAAATCCTTTTTGCATACACATTTCTAAGTTTATTTTCAATTTTTTTTTTGTGCGTGACTCTTGGAACTCCTGGGTATGCTTCGTGGAACCCCAGGGTTCCGTGGAACACAGTTTGAAAACCACTGACTTAATTCCTTACTAGTTAGGAGTATTTTAAAGCGTACTCAACAGATTTAACTTACGCCCTTCTAAGTTTTGTGACAAACGTTGGTGGGGAGTAAAATGTTGAACATCTTATCCTTTTTTGTTTAAAATTACAGAAAGACAGAAAATGCATAAAGGTTAAACTCCAAGCTCTTAAAATCAATTGGTCTCCTAATTTTTTTCCAGCTTCTTTCTACATTCAGATTATTTTGTAACTTTATTAATTTGATTTTGTAATTTTTTCATTGTTCTAATTTTATAACTTCATTGTTTTACTTACGCTATTTCACTGTCTTTGTTTTGTTACTTAATTGTTTAATTTTTGTAATGTACGTGTTTGACTTAGTAATTGAATTGTTTAATTCTGTAACCTTTGCTTAGCTGTCTTTTATTTTATTTGTCTTATTTTGTTTATTTTATTAACTTCTATTATTCTTATATGGTATCTGTGATGAACCGGAATTATTTTATCTGTCTTCAATAAAAAATAAAGTATTTCTCCAGAATATGGTTTATATAGGATATAAGCATAAAACTTTTTTCTGGTTTTATGACTACAAGAGCTCATGAAACGTGAGTATTCCATTTATTTTGTAAATCTATATTTTTTAACTGATACCTAGAAAAACAAGAGTTTAAATATTAAAGCAAAACAAGGTGAATTATTTTTAAAACTAAACACTTATTGTTCATAGTTGTTGTTGATAAAGTTTTTGAAGTGAAACATATCCCTTTGGATATGAATAACAAGAACTAATTTGTACTTAACTTTTTTTAAAGTTTTAATTAATAAACATTTTTTAAGCATGAAAAATGTACGATTTCATCGCCTTTGTTTTTCGTTGTCATTTATTTTTCTGTAACTCAATCTGAGCAGATTAAAATATTCTAATCACACAAAAAATAATGATTGTGTCGCGTATTGTGAAAATGAATAAGAGCTTACAAAATTCTTCGATATTTCTTGAAATTTTAACAATTTTCAAGATTTGAACTATTAACACTGATTAATCTTTATAAAAACATTTAATTTTAATAGAAACTATCAGAGAGAGGGTGTGAGAGCATTATATACAAAAAATTCAATTTGAGAACTATTTCCTTCCTTCATCAAAAAAGTTTATAATTTGTGAAAATTTTACTTAAAAAGTATTGATTTTTTCGTCCTTCAAATACAACTCACAGTTTCAAATTTGAGTTCGATTTATTTGTTCCTCTCTTTTGAAATATTCAAAATTAATTAGCTTAATATAATAGAGCATTATTTCTCATTTTTGTATCATTTTCCTCATTAAAAACCATAAGTTTTAGGGTCTTTCATTTTGTTTGAATGGCGTGTTTTTATTGGATGGATTTAAATTCTCTCTTAATATGCCTGATTTTACACGTATATGCATAATAAAAGCATATGCATATTCATTGGGAAGTATTTTTAAGAAAATGAATTATGAACAGTGTTTTCTCAATGAATGTAAAGAAAAGAGAATTACAACAAAAGATTTTTATGTTTATCGATAAAATCTATTCCAGTATTATTTAAATGCACAGAGAATTCTGAAGAAACATGTGGGTCTTAACTGAATAAAATGCCATGACGTCACGATGCAAAGTTGTTCGCACCTGAGCTTGCTCTTTATTCGCTTTCTAACTCAAGTGGGAAAATAAACTTGTTTTCTCAAAGAACAGTCTTGAATCTTTTCCATTCCTGGTTTTCTTTTCAGCAAAAGGAGGGATGGGGGGAGGATTTCAGAATAACTTCAATGAACTTAAAGAAATTGTAACAAACTTATTTTCACCAATTCTTATGGTTTCTTTTTTAATTTTTAACTTCCAGCTTTTAAAAAATAAATGCTCGACGTGGTGCAAAAGAAAATGGCAATATTTCATTAAAAATATGATTGAAACCAGTGACTAATGATGAGTTTTATTATATGTGCTAAAAAAATTAAATACGCTTAATTAATGAGTTCGATACTATGTGGTGAAAAATAGCATCAAAGTTTTCTGATAAAAAAAATTATTCAATTTCAATCTCATTTGTATAACAAATCATAATTGCTTATTTTTAAATTAATAAAGAAGTATATTAAAATGTATCCCATGTTCAAAAATAAATTCAAAATTTTTGATCTTTCAAATTAATTTTACAAAATATATGCCTAATGCAGATATTTTTTAAACAACACAAATTATGTTATTTATATCTTTTTTCTTTCTTTTAAGATATTCGATATATTTTTTATAATTTCTTAAGAAGGAATATTATATTGTGATTCAATATTTTCCATCTTAATAAGAATAAATGTTGAGTAATGACATCATATATATATTCTAGAATATCAAAGAATGAAATTTTTCCCTATATATTCGAAATTACTTATCTAAATTTTATGACCTAACTCAAACTGACTTCGTATAAATTATTCTATAGTTCTGAATTCTTCCTTAAACATTTTTTAAATAATAAAAATAAATTTTGATTCTTTTTTAGGCAGTTTCATTTCAAAGCATTGCGCCTTACTAATGGAATTAATAAGTATAAACTTTGAATTCAGTTCTAAATATAATAAATAATTCCTACCAGATACATCAGAAAAAAATGTGTTTTTATATGTATTTTTCGATTCCTATTATTCGTTCACACACTCTCCCTATATATATTTATATATATGTATATATCTTGTTCAAATTTTCAATAGTTAGTAAAATACTTTTTATTCATCCACTCAGGTTCAAATACATGTACCTAATTTTGTAGTGGATGACACTTGATATTAATTCAGTTTTTTCAAATATTAACACATGAATTAAATTTCTCATTAATTAATTATGGCTTAAGAGATGTATTTCAGTCGATTTAATTCCTCTAGATGGCAGCACCATTGAATAAAACAGCTTTTGTTAAATTTGTGATGAAGATTTAACTTAACCTGAATAAAATTATATGCTAGTTAGACTCAGCTATCTTTTTACACTGTTTTTCAGATAAATTCTTACCTGATTCACAACTTTTATTGAAAAATGTAATTACTGTGTAATTACAATTAATGTAATTAATGTGGTTAAAAAGTTTTTAATGTAACTTAAAAGGTGTTTTGCCACTTAATATTGTGATTCTGTCATATATATATATATATATATGCATACATTAATTGTAATTACTTAATAAAAAGTAACTAAAGTTAACCTAAGTAGGGTAACCGTTGTTAAGGTTACTTTACTTAGGGATATGGTTAAGGTTATGGTTACCTAAGTAACTAAAGACAACCATAGTTAACCTAAGTAGGAATTGACTTTAAAAAAAAAATTATATTACTTGTTTTTATACAATCTAGAAGGGGGGAAATGGTTTTTTATTTGGATTATATATATTTCATTATTTTTAATTATTTTCTATTTCAATTTTTCCAGTTTATTACTAGAGAGTGTATTGTAAAAATTTAATTATTGTATAATTAAATAAAAATAATGCAATACTAAAAAGTGGGACACAGATAAAATATGTTTCCATTCAGATTATTAATACCTTAAACAAAAATAAGTGTTTCGAAACTATTCTTAAAAACAAAACACTCTTTGCTAAACCTTTTTTTCGCCCACACTCTCCTGTTCATGTCGTATTCTCTCAGGTTAATCTAAAACCCCCGTCAACCACCACGAGCCTTAGGGCATTTCTCTGAAAAACGCGAAGAAAATTCGAAACTCACCTTAGGCGAAAATATAAAAAACAAAGAAGATTCTTTTCCGAGTCCATTTGACAAAAAATAATCTCAAAACGAAATATGTTTTTCTTTCCAAAAAACTCTATTTTGGAAAATAAATCAAAAAGAAAAATTTACATTTATTTTTTTAAGGCAAAAAAATGTATAAACCAACTCTTGGACGAGAGTATTCTCTCAACTGTTACGTCAGCAAATTAAGAAACATGTCAGCGGAAGTCATTGGTCCGAACACGCTACGATTACTGCTATCGTATCACTTCAAAGCATTCACGATTCGATTATTCTTCAAGTGGTATCGATATACGTCTTGGGATATTTTGTGTTGACGTCGTAGCCTGGAGGAATACTACTCATTATGAGAGATTAACCTGTTCGAGATCAATTCACAAAGCCTTCTGCGAAATTCGAAGGATGCAAAGCCCGGAGGCAATGTTATTATGGTTCCGAAACAGAATTGATTTCGATTGGAACGTAATCGAATTTGTGGAATAAAAGCTGATGATAGCTAAAAGGTGAATATTATCTCACAATGCTCAAACAAATAGGAAAGATCATGCAGATGAAATATCTCAGATTTAATTTTGTTTTTAAAGTAAATGGAATAGTTTATAAGCCATAGCTGGAGACTCAAATTAAAGTCCTGAATAGCTTTTATACTTGATTAAATTTTACCGGCATTATTAAAAAATAATGAATAGATATGAAAATATGGAAAAAATCAGACAAATGTAATTAAAAAGTAATTCAAAGTATGTCTGAGCAATGGAATGAAAAAATGTAGATAAATATTTATAATTGCTTATAGTTTCTATGAAGATTAGAGTTTTTAAATTTTTGTAGAGGCTGAGAGTTATATATTAAAAAACATCGCACTATAAAGCTGCACGAAGGCTTTTGGTGACGGACCTTGCAATTTTGAGCCATGGTCAAGTGACTTAGACGACACCGAGCTGGCAACTCCATCTTCTAACTTCCACACCACACGAACGGGAGAACGTTTGAGTCGTAGCAGATTTAACGTGCATCGGCCACCTCTACATTGTGAGACTTCAATGACAATAGGCTCGAACTCATGACACGCCATCCATGAGTCTGAGACCTTTACCCCTAGGCTTCCCCGCCTTTTTGTGCAGAATAGCTATTCAGAGTTTTTTGGTAATCAGATACATAAAAGAGCGCAATAAATCAACATCTTGTCTTTTGTGTAGCGAAACTACGAGACCATGTAAAAACTTGCTACATTAGTTTGAAGTGTTGTCGTTTTTTTTACACATACAAGGGGTGATCAAATGAAAAGGTACGAAACGACACGGTGGGTACAAATATAGACTTTATTCAAAATATACACCATAGGCCTGAGCACAACGATCCCACTGATGAACAAGCCACAGGATTCCTTGTTCCCAGAATTCCTGTGGCTGTGACGAGACCCAGTATTTCACAGTGTCCTTGAGTACGTTGTCCGAGTTGAAGCGCTTTCCTTTCAGGTGTTTCTTCAGTGGAACAAACACATGGAAATCGCAGGGTGACATGTCCGGACTGCAGGACGGATGGTCCAACGTCTCCCATTGGAACTTGTCCAGTTCCATTTGTGTGACTCTGGAGACGTGTGGACGCGCGTTATCATGGAGCAGAACCACACCCTCCGTGAGCAGCCCCGGTCTTTTGTTCTTGATGGACCTGCGTAGGCGTCGGAGTGTCTCACAGTACACATCGGAGTTAATGCTTTTTCTGTGCTCGAGTAATTCTGTGCTCGCATCATTTGGACGCCGCTTTTTATAAGAGCCTTTGCTCTCTCTCCTGCGCATGCGGGCACCCGCGCATGATCCGATCCCAGTCAGAGTCTCCAATGGCATCCCGAGATGTCTCGCTACATTCTCCCTTGGCGGAATATGCAAATATTTAACTGTTTCATTTTTATGTCGTTTCGTACCTTTTCATTTGATCACCCCTTGTAGTTTTTAATGAAAAACTTTTTGCAAAAAACGAACTATTTAAAAGTTAAATTTTTTAATGGTCTTAAATAGCTTATGAACAATCTTGAGATACAAAAGGATTGCATAAATATTACTCCAGATCTGGCAGTGTATAACACCTTTTTTTTTCAATAAAAAGATCCTGGATTTGCATTACCCTGACTTTTTTTGTACAAATGTAAGGAATTCTTTTAGAAAGAATAAAAGAAAAAATAAATACTTCAAAATTTTTGATAAATTTTTATGAAGAGAAAAAAACCTTCTCAATCTTTGATTTTCGTACACTATATAAAAATTGCACAAATTTATCCTGATAATTTTTATTTTAATGTTTAGTTCAATTTTTTTTATCGGAATGCAATATATCTTTTTAAATCAATCTTAATTTTAGTTTATACCTCAATTACTTCAAAAACATTTGATAATACATTTGAATATCTTTAAATTGTTAATAGTATTAGAAATTCTACCCCCTGAAAAATTTTTTTATAAAAATAACTCACTTAACCATTTAAAAAATTTATATTGTTTTTTTTTAAAAGTGACAATCTCTTAAAAAAACATCTGGTTTTTGTTGTTGTTGTTGTAAATATTACTTCAGTATTGTTGACTATCAGAATCTAATTTTTATGAATATTACTGTAAATTATATATGCTTATAATTATAAGTTTCATTTTTTTTCAATAATGTTTTGCTTACAATTTCAAAATCAGTTTCTGATGTCTGATTCGGTAGATATTGTTATTCCAGAATTCGTTTCCATAAGAAGTCAAATTCCCTACCAGAACAATGTTTTTTAATTAAGTGACTGATTTCATCCTCAACTTGAAAAGTGAAATAAAACTAAGCCTCAATTTGTGAAATAAAAATATTACTGTGAAAATCGCTTAACACGTAAGTGAGGGGACTGAAATATTTTTACGTTTTAAAAGAATTTCGTGTTATAAAGGATATTGCAAAAAAAAAAAACATGCATTCAACAAAATTAAGATTTGATTTATATAGATATGTATATATGCATGAATTTTATAAAAATCAATCAAACAAAAACATTTACAAAAACTTAAAAAATTAAGTACAAAATTTAGCAATACCAAAATCATTACAGATCTCCGTTTCCGTCTTCTATTTTTGATCAACAGCCTTAAGAAGCTCCATCTTCACTTTAAGCGAAATAACAGTTTGCTTTCCTCCCGAGCTCTTTGCCATTGTGTGCTCATAAAAATATTCTTCTAAAATAGAAAAAAAAGTACTAACCAAATTCATTGATTTTTACTTACACGGTGGTGTAGATACCACCGAATTCCATAGTCAACTGATGAGATATTTAGTGTGGCGTTTGTAGGAGTGGAGGGGGAATGTAACTGAGATAAACAAAATTGGCTAGTGTTGGCTAGTGTTCAAAGACAAGTTATCCTCCTTCCAAGAAGCATATGAAACCATCTCTCTTTCATTTCACATCCCTCTTAAATCTCGCCTGTACAGGTGGCGTTTTTCATATTTTGTTCATTCCTAGAAGGGGAATCTTTTCGTGTTAAAAGAAAAAAAATGCATGAAAACACATAGCAGTTTGTCTTGACAGTAATATTATTTCGTGTTAAGCGTTTTCACGATAAACTTATTTCACTGTATTTTAAAAGATAAAAGTGAAACATGCGAGTCGTAACTGAAATCGGGGAATATCTCCCAGTCTAAATTGAAGTACCTAAAGTTGAATCCACATTAGCTAAAATTGTGATTGGTGGCTATTTTTCTTCGGACAATTGTGCAATGTACTACATCAGTCTATCCCCTTGACTGTGTTCGCAAGAAATTCAGTATATACTGAATAAGAAAATGTATTAATTCAATAAACTACTGTTCAACCTCCATTAAATAGCTTGCTCTGACTGAAGAAATTAAAATCGTTCAAAAGAAATATCACAAAATTTCAGCTAACCAGTTAAATAAGCAACTAATGTTATCATTCTACACTCTTTTTCTGATTTTTCTTTTGATTGTTCATTAATGTCGCACTTCGAAGCAACATGAAAGTTATTGGCAACAGCCTTCGTAATTTTGAACCCATTCAAGTAAAAAGGACGGCACCTGAGCTTTCCACACTTCCATATCATGCCAACGAGAGGACTCCGAGCCTCGACATATTTAATGTGAAGCAGCCTTTCTACATGACATACCTTGAGTATCATCAGGATTCAGAACTATGACTCAACGACAACAGCGCCACCTACGTGTAAGCGATCATGACCACTCCGCTTCCGTGACGCTACTTATATTTTTAAACATAACTTCGTTTCAATTCAAATGAAGGACTCATTTATTATGGCCAGCCCTTTTAGAAGACAATTAAATCAGATTAAAACATTTCCGAATAACATCATTTGTAACCGAGTTCAGTTTTCTGAATCAAATATAAAACTTTAAATTCCTTGAAATTTTTATTTGGATTTCCGGAAAGATTTCTATTTACCACATTTTAAATTATCTTAAATGTTTGATAATTACCTTGCACAATACCTTTTTCAATTCCTACTATTAGCTCAGTCTCACCCTTTATATTTATCTATTTATTTATATATCTTGTTCAAATTTTCTGTCGTTAATAAAATACTTTCTATTCATCCAATCAAGTTCAAATAATTTTTTTCAAACTTGTCGTGGATGACACTTGATGTTAATACTGTTTTTTTTTTAAATTCTAATTCATTAATTACCGGTTTTCGATGCCAACTTAGATTCGTCTCCATTGTTGTAACGGTGTAACTGTTAAAAAAATGACAAAAGTTGGCGTCAAAGACCGGTTTTTCAGCCAAACCGGGTAAGCATTATAACAACAATGCAGAAAAATCATGACCTTTTTTTAATTCCTACAATAAGTTCACTCTCTACCTATATATATATATATATTGCTCAAATTTTCAATCGGTAATAAAATACATTCTATTCATTCATTCAAAGTAGGAATTAACTTAAAATTTTTTTTTTACATAATTCTTGTTTCTGCTTACAATATTTATACTTTTACAAGACTTTTCCAAAACCTCTTTGTAACAACGGTACACCCTCACGAAAAAAGTTATGATCCTCGTAACCCTATTGGCCACTTAAATAGTTGAAAGAAAAGAATAAAAGAATTGGACTGGAAAAAGTTAAGCCCAATGTCTCTAGCAAAGATATATTTCTTCATAATCATCCATCCAGTTTTTATTAGATTAAGGATGACACTAACTCATACTTCATCGTTGTATTCAAACTGACTCCATCGGATCATTACTGGTGTTTAGTGTACCGCAAAATTGAGAGTGACTACAGGTCTGGCTCATATCAACTACAATAGGCTTGCTAAAGAGACGGCACCAGTCGTTAAAATCCTAACGTTTATGTGCTAGCACTTGATAAACATCAGATGGCAAAGTGATTAGGATTATTAGCTGGTGTAGCGCCTCTAAAATTATCCTAAAAACTACCATTGAATACGCCTTTTGAAACATAAAAGCGTTTTAGTGCAGATTACACTTAGAGGTCATGCTTCTTTATTTTAATTATAGGGTTAAGAATGATTTAATCGTAAGACGTTTTCGTATAGTGAATTTAATCTAAATTTTAATTAACCTTTTTTTCTAACAAGTCTTTCTTTCAAAAAGACAAATATTTTTCTTAAATAAAGGTTAGGAATTCAAAAGTAATATGAATTGCAAACACGCACAAATACTAAGACTATTTTTTATTAATTAATTAATTAATTGTTTAAAAAATTAGTTTTTGTTACATTCACTTAGTTATTACTTATATTTAATTAATCAAAGATAGGTTGTTTTGAGAATTAAATTATTATTATAGAATTATTGCTTATTTTCCTTAAAGAATTTCATTTCATTTATTATTATTATTATTTTTATTTATTATCTATTTTTTTGAAATTCAGGGATTGCTTATTTTATTATCTTTATACTTAATGAGTTAATTTTTTTAGAAAAATTTAAATCTAAAACTTATAATTTTAACTCATATTTATTTATTCTAGGTCATTTATTGAACGTTTTAATTAGCTTTTTACCAGAAAAATTCGAACAATAAACGTTAATGTAAAAAATCATATTTCATGTCAGATTATCATACATAAAGTAATTTGAATGGAAAAGCTCTCAAACTCTCTAAAAGTTTTTTTTAAATTTACATTGAATGCAAATCAATCTCTAAACAAAAGAATAAAATTCATCCGATATATTTTTACTATATTTTCACAACATTTCGCTTCGAAATTTTAAGGTAAACTGTCACAAATAGTTTATTTCAAACAACAAAGACTAATTGCTTTTAACCTATATATGGAATTTAATCAAAAAAGTATCTTTTTAAAAATTATGCATTTTATTTTTAGAACAAAAAAAGTATTTTTAAATGGATTCTCAAATGTGATATACTAATAAATAAATCATTAACAAGTAATATAAAAAAAAATTTTAAGTCAATTCTTACTTTGTTTAACAAAGAAAATTTTTATTTTAGTTACTTTTTATTAAATAATTACAATTAATATAAATATGTATATACATATGACAGAATCCGAAATGTGGCAAAATGGAAAGCGACTTTCCTTTCCATATAAGGCGTTGGACTATTATTTTTGTTTTTATCATTTATTCATTCAAAAATTGGGCCATCCCAGGAAGGATTCGAACCCATGACGAATTAAAAGTCCAACGCGCTATCCATTGCGCTACAAGGACACAACCAGCGCTTTTCCTTTTTATATATGGTATTGGCCTATTATTTCTATTTGTTACTATTTGTTCATTAATTACATTTAATTAATGAATTAATATTTGAAAAAAACTGTATTAACATCAAGTGACATACACTACAAGTTATAAAAAACTGTATTTGAGTTAGAGTGGATGAATAAATAAAAAGTGTTTTATTAGCGATTGAAAATTGGAACAAGATATATATATATATATATAGGGAGAGTGTGAACTTATAGTAGGAATTGAAAAATGCAAACTATATTGTTATTTTAACGATATATGTGTGTGTGAGTGCGTGCGTACAGTGGTAACTATCGCCTTAAACACGTGACGTTTAAGTATACGCTACAAAGGGAGACTAGTTATAGCAAGAATTGATCTGATTTTTTAGTAATGTTGCACTTTAAACTAACACGAAGGCCAATTGGTCGACGGATCTTGTAATCTTGAACCGAAGTCAAGTGAGCTGGCCCAATACAAATTTACTCATCACATTAACGGCAGGGCTTTTAGCTTTCACAGATGAACCGTGCATCTTTTGCTTCTACAAGACAAGTCTTCAGTAGCACCAGGGTTCAAATCCCCAACTCGACGACACCAGCCATGACCCCTCAGCTACTACGGTTTTTATCTGGTGGAAAACAGAAATTAGCCTAACTTTTCAAAAGATAAATCACTAAAGATAAACTTTTCTTGTTAGAGATATAGATAGAAAAATAAATTAGAAAGTTTTAGATCGTCTTCGATTTAATACAAAAAGACACCCTGCACGCTCTGTTATACAAAAAGCCACACACCAATAAGGAGTTGTCCATAGGGTACGAAATTATGTGCCTTAAGATAGAATATGCAAATGCCTAACTTTTGGCTCGAGTGACTGACTAGCTACAGCTCCTGTTCTCTAAAACCAGACTGTCCGCGAATGGCGCAAAATGCAGGTGATACTCAAATGCAAATACGTAACTTCCATGTGAATGCGATTCGGTCAATCCTAATCAACTGCACCAATACTCAAATAGACTCGAGAAAAATGCGAATAAATGTCGACATTTGAGGGAAAACATACTATTAAATTAAAGGAAACAGAGGGACCAAATAACAAATACTCAGCAGTTAGGTTCGATTCAGTCTAACTGTTGTCGACCTACCATTCGAAGATGTAATTAGGAATGGGTGAACCAAAATCCTACAGAGCATCAAAGATAATGCCAACCGTGAACGACGACAGAAGGAGAGGGCAGAGTGATTGATTGTCCGATCGAGAGTTCTTAGCCACAAATGCACCTAATCAACAATTCAGCGCGTAATCGGGACACCACTGACTGTAATATCCAATAATAGCGGCGGTCATTGGACCTTTGCATTAACTAACTCACCACTAAGTTCGTTTGAAGTGACCCCGAGGATCTCACAGTCTGGTATATAATATTTTGGTGCAAAAGACCCGCTTTGAATTGAGCCCGATAATCAACGAAGATGTTCAGGACAGCGGTAGGATACTTATCTGACTGTAACCAGCCACATAGTCCGATAACCAAGAGTTATAAGTATGGGGTTTCATTGAATTTGATAGCCGGTCCTCTTTGGTTGCTGTGACGTTTAAAATAAATAAAGATAGTATGATATTTATTAACTTAAAAATTTAGTTTATTTACGTCACAGCTACTAATTGCTTTAAAAACATTGAAGTTATTATACATATTGTTGAGATAATTAGAGTTGAAATGATGTTGTTTGCGAAGGAAGAAGACACGTCCAGCCTCTACGAAAGTTTCCCAACATCTCTCTCTGCCCTCTCAAGAGTCTTTTTGAATGGTAGCGGTCGGAACCTTTATCTTCGACTTACATCTGGTTCGTGGGCGGAATAGAGGTTCCTCGTGGTATCAAAGGTTGCCGGGATGATGTCCAAGGCAAGACCGCGCAATATTTTAAGGAAGCTGGTGTTCATTGAACGTGGTGATCATATCCACCAAAGAAGCCGATTTACAGCTATGTGGCGGGAAACGTTACAGTTGCCATCCGTGAAAACCTTTTAGCACAGCAATACATTGATGAGATTCTACGCTTCGTACTGTTAGCTTTCCTTCGACTTGTATATGAACAGGATAAACGCCCGGCCACCAATGCCATGCTTTTCTACTGCTTGTTTTTTGTGAGTCTCCAATACTTCCCTAATATGCGTGATATCTAGATATCTCTTCAATAAAGCACATTTGATTTCCAATGAGCAGGAGTGTTAGGGTCAATAGCCACAGTAACGGAGGATATGTTCCACAAGATAGCCTCTGTGTTTCTAATTTTTATATCTACCACACCTTTGAAGATATGCAACTAATATCTACAAAATATTTTTTTAATTCTGTAATTAGTGAAAATGCGAACATTTGCTCAAACAGAATCATTTCTTTTGCTGAATTAAAATTTTGTTTACTATTCCTTTTATTCTAACATTTTATATGCATTGTTTTCAATATAAACTTAAAGCACGGAAAAAAAAGAAGAAAATAATAAGTTTGTGAAATTCCATATTTTGAACAAGAGATTTTATTTCTTTTGTTTGCAAAAAATTTCTATTTAAAGTAAAGTTTTATAAAAAAAAATCCTATAATTTATTTTTTGTTCACTAACACTATTTTTCGTAAAAATGAAAGCTATTGACGAAAGGCCGGAATTTTGAGTCACGGTTAAGTGCAACTATGATATTTCGAATTGCTCTCCACTCTCTAAACTTCCACACCATAATAACATGGGGACTTTAAACCTCGGTAGGTTTAGCATGCATCAGCCCACTACACGAAGTGTCTGAGAGGTATAAGAATTCGATTACAAAAACGCCGACTACGACCATAGCACTTGGATACTGGGGTTACTTCAAAAAAGAGAAATTTCAATTCTAGATTAAAAATTAGTCAATCTGTATAATACAAATAACCAAAAGAGAATTACTTTGGCCAATAGATGGCTTAAAGGAATACGAAAATATATGAAATCAAATTTAATCAAAAGAAACACAAAGGCTCTATTGTATAAAAGTCTTTTAAGATCAGTATTAACTTATACATGTGAAACTTGGACCATGTCTCGAGCAGACGAATACATGATAAGTATCTACGAAAGGAAGATTTTAAGATTTAGTTTTGAAGGAATTCAGGAAAATGGAACGTGGCGAAAGAGATGAAATTTCGAGCTCTATCAATCAAAAAAAGAATCTGACATCCTTAACTTAATTAAAATACGACGAATTAAATGGGCAGTTCACGTTGTCATAATGAACGAAGACCACACTACTAAGAAAGTCTTCAATGCTCAACCAATTGGTATACGAAAAAAGAGCAGGCTAAATCTTAGATGGATTGATGACCTAGAAAAATATTTAGTTTTGAGAACTAGGAATCGAAGAACATTAGCAAGAAGATGACTAGCCTGGAAAAGGCTTCTTGAGAAGGCCAAGGGCTGTCGATCCACTGAGGAAAAGAGGATATAATACAAATACTTTCCTTTCAGCCTAATAATTTACTTTTGATTTTATGAGTCATATTTGTAACATAAGCATCATGTTACAGTTACAAGACCGTTTTGACTTGTGTTCACATTATTTATTTTTTCAATCCAAACGAAACAAATAGCTAATTTGCATTTCTTTCTTTACAAACTGTCTGAATCACCAACGTTGGAAAAGTAGACGCTTTCTATTTGCATTCTCATTTAGTATACCAAACACTTATTAATAATTACCAAAAAGCGATAAGCATAACACACACTGCTCCGCTTTGTAAATGAGAGTGCGGTTATGAATTATTTTCATGTGTGAACCTTTTTCTTTATTTTAGTATTACATCATTCGTATTAAAAGCTTTATTCGAAGTGGCTTGAATATTTCGCCTTAATTGGTTTTCTAGACAGAAATGGGAGTAGTGGCTCATATTTTATGTAGACCAGCATTAACTGCTGTGGTCGCAGATTTCGCAAAATGGCAGCACGTACGTTTTTCTTCTAGGATATACAAAGCGCTGAAAAAGTTGCATAAATTAAAACATCTCATAAATTTAAAAAAAAAATTCAATACAAATCTACTGACAAAGAAAAGTCAAGGGCAGAGAAAGAATTTGTTTTTTCAGTCATCTCATTCTTCCGTAGTGTAAAATATGCACAATCTAATAAAATAGAATTACTTTATTTACAATATAATGATGCCATATTCAAGACATTTTACTTGATAAAAAAAATCAAACCTGCACAGTATTTTAGAACTTGTAGCAACGAAACATTTTTTGTAAGTATGAGAGATTCAGTAAAAAAAAAAAAAATTCACGTGTTGGAACTATAAAATCAGTAACTTTAAGCCTTATAATTTCGGTTATTTAATTCCTTAACACACGTTTCTTAAAATTGGTCCATGCCCCCCCCCAGAGGCTCTCAGCATTTTTCTAAGGGTCCACTATGGGGGGGGGGTGAAGATTTTCTTCTATTACGGACTCTGAAAGGCCTGAAACGAGTTTAAATCCCTTCTACCCTGTGACCCAGCTAAAGGCGTGGGAGGAATTAAAAGATCATGCAACATGATGAATTCCAATTATTTTATTTATCACTGTAATCAACTCAAACACAAATAACACTTTAAATCGGATAATTTAGTCACGCAATAGAGAGAAGAGACGAGATTCGCGTTTGGGGAGAATATGGTCATTAATGCGACCCTTCCTTTAATATCACTTTACACAGAGCTTAAGCATTTAATGTCCTCACTATTACTTTAACACTCTAAACATTAACTTAATATGAAGTTGACAGAACCTGACTTTCGGCAATCTTCTAATCAATTGCAATTAACTCTATCTTCCTGGCTATAATCTTTTACAAAGACTTTTAAACCAAATCTGGTAATTTTTATCTTGTCCCTCTTGTTAGCTAAACTAATTATTTTCTTACTTTTTGTTTACCAATTCTCATCACTGCCAATTCACTAACTATTCACTTCACTTCTAATCTACTCACAATTCACTTCTAATCCTGTCACAATTCACTAACTCTTTAACTCGTGAAGTAGGCATACACATAATAAATTTAATTTGCATACCACGTTTCCTTCTTTTAGGAGAAGATTGGTTAAAATTTGCTGGCCTCAAAGAATTCCCAAGAGGATTAGTTGAAGGACACGTATAGATCCGTCACAGGCCTCGTGGGAAAATTGAAAGATGCTCCATCCAACATTACATCACTAAATTGCCCGCAATGAAAAAACTCTACTAGAGCATCTTTCAATCAAGAACACTTATTTATTTATTTGCAACTGCATAGCCGTTACTACAACGCAATGTTTTTTAGTTAGATTTTTACTGTTTTCTCAAAAGAGAAAAAAATGAGTGTTAAAGAGGTGCGTATTATTTAGCAGAATCAGTCTTAGCATTAATGAGGAATCCTTAAATCACTGAGCCTTCTGTTAGGAGTCAGAAAGGGGTGTTCAAAATCCTGGGCATCCGCAATGTGAAGCTGATGCATTGGTAGAAGATATGATTCATGGGGACTACATCAATCGAAAGTTTAATAACCGCTGCCTTTTAACAGATTCTTAGATTTTAAATGAACACCCTCCAGGTAAAGTTAAAATCGTTCCAAAACCGAAATATATGATACTCTAATATTGCCAAAATGGAAATTGGTAACAGTCTGTAACTGTAGAAAATTCTGAGCACAATAATGTTGCTGATTTACTTGGGGGAAAGAAATCGACGACTCCTTATTTGAATAATAAAAGATTTATTAATGGACAACTACAAACAGATGACTCATGAAGACAAATCGAAGTATATACACCAAGAAATTTTATAACATTTTTTTTTTTTTTACAACAGTACAAAACATACTCGTTGTAAGCAAATTTTACAACGCTGCAGAAGCGGTTCTCTAAACAAGCACACGACTGGACTCTCTTTTTAGCTTATTCAAACTTAGTTTCAAAGATCCTTTATGTGGCCTTTTGGAAATTTATGTAAGGGAGAGTAATTCTAGAGCCTTTTTGATGATCCTCTGACGATATTTTATTTTTCGCTAAATTTATCACCTATCTTGTATCTCTGATCACATCTTCTAGGACTACCATGACCTAATTTTTCCAAGGTCATGCTGGGAAGCGAACTTTGCCTGTAAAACTCAATTTTCCCACAAGGAGAGAGTTGCTGCGGGGAAAACAACATACGTGGCGTGTTTCAAAATGTATCATTTTAAGGCTTATGCGGTATTTTAAGATTATGTCTCTAATTGGATTTGAAGTAATGTTTAATAAAATTAGGGCTATTGACGATAAATTTCATAATTTTGAGTCGTGGTTAAGAAAAGATTGAATTATCTGTAGATTATTATTACAAGAAGATAATGTACATTCATTGACCTATAAAACTTGGACATTAAATCGATTACATACAAAGTCTCTTTGTCCTATTTTAAATATACGAAACATTAAGAATTTACACAAGTGATTATCAGTTTCATTAATCTTAATTAATTAAATTGATGATAAATTTTAATTTTACCTTACAATCAAGCAAACATTATTTCATCATTGAGTAAAGTACATATATTGCAAAAAATGGGAGAAAAAGGAAAAAAATTTCTATAAAATTTCAAAGTAGTTCAAAAAGTCTATTCTTGATTGTTACAGAAACCACATATGTTCTTAAGTAGGCAAATTCCCAACTTCTTTTCTAGCGTAGTACATACATAGTTTGAAGTTTTAATTTTGGATTGTTCTGAACTACACTTTAAACTTTCGAAAAGTGTAATTTGCTTTTTAAAACAAGGAAAATTTTAATACATAATTAAATTAGTTACGTAAAACAATATTAAAATAACACGAAAAATTTTTTTAATCAATTCCTACTTAGGTTAACAAACATTTTATTTTAGTTATTTTTTATTAAATAGTTACAATTAACAGAAATAAGTATATACATATGACAGAATCACAGTATTAAGCGACAAAATAGAAAGTAATTTTCACTGCAATTTTCCATTTTCCTTTCTATATATGATGTTGAACTATTTTTTTTTTTTTTCTTACTATTTATCCATAAATTAAATTTTATTATTCAAGAAAAAAGAAGTCCCATTCCCAGAAATTAGGCCATCCCAGGCGGGATTCGAACCCACGACCTTTGGATTAGAAGCCCAACGCGCTATCCATTGCGCTATAGAGACACCATGTATTCCTTGTTCTATATGTGCTGTTGGACTATTATTTTTGTTATTATTTATTCATTTTTTAATTTAATTAAAGAATTAGTATTTGATAAAACTGTATTAACATTAAGTGTCATCCACTACAATTTTTAAAAAATGTATTTGAACTTGAATGGATGAATAAAAAGTATTTTTATTAACGATTGAAAATTTGTGAACAAGTTATATATAAATATATATAGGGAGAGAGTGTGTAGTAGGAAATGAAAAATAAGTATATTTTTTTTCAATTATAAAAGATTGGAAAAGATCTGGAAAAATACATTTGTTACATTAAGAATACCAATTTATAAAGCAAAAATAAATTTCCCAGTAAAATTTACAATGCACGTTAAACTTTTTACCGAGTTCTTTATTAGTTACAAGGAAGATTTATTATATAATAATTCATTTTCTTAAATAAAAAACAATGTTTGCATAATACAACTTTGACAATAGGAAAATTTCTCAACTAAAAGATCTTTGGGGGGGGGGGGAGTCTAGAAACAAATATATCATGTCAAGTAATTTGAATCACCATTTACTGTCCCTACTGGGTAAAAGCATAAGTTCTACCAATCTGTTGAAACAAAAGGGAACACAAAAACCTCAGATTACGCATATTCACCATTGTCATTTATATCATCTTTCTCTCTATCCGGGAGGAGATTAATATCATGTGTATAAAACTCCTGCAGACAGAGTGAAAGAAGTTTTATATCGCAGTTTTCTCATCATTTAGATTTTTCTGCTGAAAGAGCTGGCCAAGGAACAAAAAAGATAAAAGTAGGAGTCAAGTAAAAAAAACAGGGAGGTAGGATAAAGCATTCTAACTAAATACCATTATTTTTGAAGAGTTACGACAGCTACATATAGCCTCGTGTTATTATGAGGAAGGATAAAACCGTGTCGATTGACGAAGCTGGACCTCTTTGCAATCAATGCGGATCGTAGTCTAACTTAAAACAGTAAAAGAGGGCATGAATTTTTATAGAGAATTATACAGTAGAACGTCATTTATTCGAATCAATTGGAACCGGACACCGTTCGGATACGCAATTGTTCGGATAACCGAAAACCGAATGCGATCCATGCAGTATATGATACTGGACACTATACAAATATTGAAAATCATCATATGCGGGAAACTTGCTTGAAGAAAAAGCAAAACAGATGCAAAATGTCGCAATTTTACCTTGATTGTGGAAAATAATAACTTATTTTTCGCTGTACCATTGTACACCTTCGTTTTTTCACTGCAAGGTCTCTGATTCTCTTCAGCAGCAGTAGTTGAGTAGGACAGCACTCTGATTGTTGTTCGTACCACTCCATAGCTGTCTCTAACGCATGAAACGCGTCAGCATTTGCTACTTTCGTTGTTGTTGTCCTCGTCTTCACCCATTTCATCGTCGACAGGGTCGGATTCTTCTTGCACGGAAGTCATTTGAAATCCACAGTCTTCTGCATCGCATGCCATCCAGGTTTCTTCATCAACAAAACTCAACAAAAGAGCACGTACACACACCACGCTTGGAAACAAACTGACATTAATATTCCGCGCAGATGTTTACCAAATCACACACTGCTGAAATCCCCCAAACATCCCTCACCTTGGGTTTTCCCGTCACTTTTGGCCGCTCAGGAAACAACTGTTGAGCATTGCACTGTTCGAAAACGTATCCGGACTTCGGTTCGGATATTTGACAATCTGGATAATAAACGTTCGGATAAACAACGTTCTACTGTATATACCGAGTACATCCCACCATAAACTTAATTAAATATTCTCGGAATAAAGTTCTGATTTCTGTGTCGATGAAGGCATCTCAGAATTCCAACACATAGTCCGTCGAAGCTTTACTTAACAGTACATAACCCACTTTTCACCTCAACATAATCCATCTCAAGAAGGGCTGTTTTTTGTATAGAGAAAGCAATGTAATATAGATAACGATTCCTTGGTCCTGCTGATCTGAAGTCCAATGCTCCTAGCCATCTTTCGACTGTTGTCCGGTGAACGTCGAAGGCGTTGACAAATTTTGGCTATTTTTATGGCTTGGTTTAAAAAGACTTCTCACCCCAACGATCTTCTTCCCAGAGTTACCGATAAATAATTGAGGGATTAATTTAATATCGGTACGGATTTTTCCACCAAATAGTTGCAAAATTTCGTCAAGTTGGGGTGATAGATTAAATGTGATAATATTGGACTGTCCATGAAAGATCTTAAAAATTCTAAAATCACGTTAAGAACGAAAAGCGTACCGATATCTAATTAATTCCAAGATGGAAAACTTGAGCTGTCTCAATTGAATCATCTCCTTAAATTTGATGCATATTACAACTGCAAAGCTGACTTTGTTGAAATAATTCAATCAATTCTCTCGTACGCTTTAAGGCACGTAGCTGCTCTTTTGCCAAAATATATGCTATCAGAACCACCGCGCATTTAGATGCTGCGTATCTACATATTTTATTGGTCCACGATTCGGGTCAACGTACGTCAATTTAATTGGAGATTTGCTTCAAAAATGAACTGGGTGGTTTATTTACATGTATAATATTGTATTAAATTTTTTTCTCGTCATATTTATATCACAGTATAGTTCGCATCGTCAGAGCCCAGGTGCCTCCCTCTAGGGAGGAAACTGGGAGTCAAAATTACCTGTGACGATTGGTATCCGCCTATATGGTGCCGCAATAAAAAGAGATACTAGCTTCCGCGGATTGTACTAGGTCTGCAATGGACAAACTTCAATCCGCAGCCCATTAGAAATAAAAAATAAATATTTACAGACAAAGATATTTTTATGTCATTCACAACATACAGGATCGCTATTAAAATTATTTATTAAAAATTGTTATTATTGTTGAATCTTTTATTATTATTATTATTATCATGTCACTCAGAAAAATGTAATAATCTATTAGTGAAAATGATTTTAAAAGGATATCGAAAATTCTACAAAATTAAATGTTTGAAGCATGAGCCCCACAACGCAGAAGACATTAAGCACGTTGATTTGAACTCTGAGCTAATTTTAAGAGAAATTATTTACCCCAAACTAACTGTAACGTGAAATTACATCTTTTAATTATTTAGAATTCGCTACTTACATATTAGCGTCACCGCAGCAAAATTTGCGCCAAACGAATTGCAGCACGATATCAAAACAACCAAAAAAGATCTTTACAAGTTTAATTTTTTAAAAAATCAGTCAAATTTGGCAGGTAAAAGGCATGATTCGCATTGCGCCAATTTGGTTGCGGTGACGTTAATACGTAAGTATCTCGAATTCCTACACAATTAATTTGCCTCTATATAAATAAATTTCTTAATAAACAATTTTTATGTACCATGTTTTTATAACCAGTTTCATTCATTGTCAGCCCCTTCTGAGCTATAGTCCAAATTTCAAGTCTCTAGCTCATCGGGAAGTTAGTTTATAAAATCAATTACAAAATTCTACCCGGACAGACATACAAGTCTCTTCGGGGGCCAGGGTTCGAGACTAGAACTTTTTTCACATTTTCATGCATTGTCATCAGCTTCACGGCTATGGTCCAAATTTCAAGTCTCTAGTTTATCAGGAAGTTAGTTTAAAATCAATTACAAAATTCTACCCGGACAGACATACAAGAAAGCGAGTTAATAAAAAAACATGGAAACCTGGGGGCCCCTCTTTGACCCTCGAAATAGTACAAGTAGACGCAACTCGATCCGTTCTATTGACAGGCGGTCTTTGTTTGTGTGAATTAGTGTAAGTTCTGGAGTTACAGGGCCCTTTGTCGAAATCGGGGCCCACCTCTTCAGAGGCCCGGGTTCAAGACTAGAACTTTTTTTCACGTTTTCATGCATTGTCCTCCACTTCTGAGCTGTGGTCCAAATCTGAAGTCTCTAGCTCATCGGGAAGTTAGTTTAAAATCAATTACAAAATTCCACCCGGACAGACAAGAAAGCGAGTCAGTAAAAACATAGTAATTATGTGAAGTTTTAATTAAAATTGAATTTTTAAAGTATGTTCTTTTTATGACTTTTTAGATTAGTAAATCAAATTTGCGGGTTCCAATCAATGACATGCTAATTTTATCTGTAAAAAATTGTCAAAAATTCTCAATTGGTTAAAATCCTATTTTAGTCTACCCTATGGAGAAGATTTTTTTTGTCTTGGCAAAATGGTGCCAAGGCGCGTTTTTCAAAGTCAACACCAGAGAAAACATGACGTTTTATTCAAAGGAACAAAAATGGAAAAATTTTACGATTTTAAGAATAAATTAAAGTATAATTTAGTTTTAAAAATAGGAAATTCTTAAAACTTATGGAACAATTCAATGAAAAATTGAACTTTTGAAAAGTAGGAAATTAAGAACTTTCTGAAAAAGAGAAATTGATATTCGAAAGAGAAAAATGGAAATTTTTAAGACTTAAAGAACTAATTCCTGCAAAATGTAGCTTCTTAAAAAATATTAAGAACATTTCAAAATTACTCAAATGACTTGAGCTGAATCATGTACCATTCCTTAAGCTCTAATACACATCATGAGGATTCTCTCTTATTTTCGAAAGGTATCTCCATTCATATAAATAACCAACTATTACTTTCTTCCGAATTCTATTCCCACATTTTGCATACATTTATATTTTGCAGCACAATCAAACCTTCTTGCACTTAATAGTTTCATTTTGCCTTTTTTGCTTTCAAAATAATCACACAAAAAAACTTGTTAAACCATGCACTTGATTCATTCGAAACAGCAACCGGCATTCGTGAGTAGTTATCAATTAGCAATCAAACGTGGAAGAAGCAAATGGCTCAGCACTGTTATGTAGTAAGTAGGGTTGCCGAAACTAATTACCAATTGGTAATTGGAACGATAATTACCAATCACGGCTAACTAACAATCGTTAATAATAACCTCTTGTTTTAAAGAAAAAAAGAAAGGTAGATTGGCAATTTCATCATCCATCTTGGCGACCAAAAAAAACGAGGTGGGCTAAAATAGGATCCTACCCTAATATTTAGAATATTTTGATTTGATTATTTGTTACAGTCTTACTTCGAAGCAACAGGAAGTCTTTTGGCGAAGGACCTCGAAACTTCGAATTTCGGTAAAGTACCGAGGACAATTGTGCTGGTACCCACACTACGCTAACGTGAGGACTCTGAACATCAATAGATTTAATGTGCACTAGCTCTTCTCCACACCGGGTCTTCATTGGCATTGCGTCTCGAATCCATAACTCGACAATGCCGATCATGATCCCTCGGCTATCTCACTAGAATTGGAATAATTCACTCTATATATTACTTCCTTTCTTCGAAGAGATGATGTTAATTGTAAATGTGGAAAATTCTACAGAGAAACTATGTGCATTTCTACTTCAGGAGAATCATATATAGCTATACATATAAGTATCAAAAAAAAAAAATCACAAGAATCTTTATCACAGAAAACTTATATGCCTTCTAATAAGTTGCATTTGCTCAAGAAGTACGAGGTGTGACAATTAAATTCCCGGACTGCGCATGCTCTAGTCCAGGGGTCGGCAACTTTTTAGCTGCGGCGTGCCAAACCAATCTACCAATATGAATCAGCGTGCCACACCGTAGGACGTTTTTGAAACAATTCGATTCCCGCGATAATGCATTCAGAGTTAGAGAATAGAGGTCAATAACATATATTTGAAGTTTTATCCTAACTTTGCATCATTTGAAGATATTTATTAACAAAAAAGTAAATAAATAAACAGCGTAAAATATAACTATTTGTTCAACAAAATTTTTTAAAAATTCAAAGTGTATAGGGTGTCCAGCCTTAATGTGACCCAATAGCTAATTCCCGAACCGTTCGGTTTAGATATGCACTTCCAATTTGAAAAATGTTTTAAAACAGGTAAAGAATGTTTTTACGTGCTTTTTGAACCAAAAAACCAATTTAGAAAAAAATTACAAAAATTAATTTTTTATACGGTCCCCAGGTCCTATTACTTATATTTAAGAAAAGATGCAATGCACAAAAAAAAAGTAAACACAAAAAGTTTCATTTTATTAAGATAAAAACTGGCCGAGTTATGGAACTTTAAAAAACACATATTTTCTCCATTTTCTCGGCCATTTTCAAGAAGCTAGTAAGGGGCCGTCTCCAAAGTGAAATTAGTTGGAACTCTGCCAGGAAACTTTCGCTCTTGCACGTCACTTTTATGCAGATCATTTTTAAATTTAAAAGCATACGTTAACAATACAACAATTGAGACCTTAAGAAATAAAATTTATTCTGTGTGTGTACGTGTAAAACATAGAAAAAAATTTATTTTGAACGAAGAAAACATTTTAAAAGCAGTTCCAAAAAATACACTTATATCCTGCGGCTTCAGTCTGATTTGCTGCGTTTTTGCTGATCATGACGAACGTTAAAAATCTGTTGTGTAGTTGCTTGTAATTGCATACAGTCGTATTCTAATATTACGAATTCTAGTACGGGAGAACGAGATGTATACAAATGAAGAATACTGCGTAATAGTACTGTATTATGGGCAGTGTAATCGAAATAAGAGGGAGGCGTCAAGACTTTATGGAATTAAATTTCCCACTCGAAGACATCCATCTTATTGTACTCGTACAATTGCCCGTGCTGTTAAACGCATGTATAAAACTGAGAGTTGTCATAGACGTATCCCCTTGTATCGTGCCACACCTCGTGCCTTCACCATTATTTAAGTTAATTTGGTCATTCTGATATAATAATGATTGGCGCATCGTTCCACATTATGCTATAATTTGAACGGAAAATCCTGTATTATTTTGCTGCTATTTGTTAAAACAAGCTGTTTTAATCTTTTTCGGTAAGAGTTGTATTTCTTTAATTTAATTTTTATTGTTTGCCATACAGCAATGCAAATTGTCAATCTATGATGTTTACTTCTATGTTTAATAATAACTATGATGTTTTCTCTCTCTTTTGCTCTTTCTGTAGATAGTGAATTACTGTTCTCTAAATTTAATTTATATACGACCCTCTTTTCTGAGCAACTCGGATGCTTCACATTTATGTAGGCATAACTCGGTCAGTTTTTATCGTAATAAAATGAAACTTTTTGTGTTTACTTTGTTTTTGTGTACTGTATCTTTTTCTAAATATAAGTGATAAGACCTGAGGACCATATAAAAAGTTAATTTTTGTAATTTTTTTGTAAATGGGTTTTTTGGTTCGAAAAGCACGTAAAAGCATGCTTTACCTTTTTAAAAACATTTTTTCAAATTGGAAGTGCATATCTAAACCGAATGGTTCGGGAATTAGCTATTGGGTCACATTAAGGATGGACACCCTGTATATAATGTATTTTAAACACATATTTATTAAAATAAAAAATAGAAAACATAAAATATAAGTCTATTTCCCTTCATTATAGTTAAATAAAAATTTTAATGCGAGCTCAGTACTTGCATCGCTCTACTTTCATATCGCGTTAGGAGTGTAGTTTGTGACTTTCAATTTGACAAAATTCTAAGCATTCAGTTGTTAAACAATTTCTTTGCGGACTCAAAATATTTTACACATGAGGAAAGATTTTTTACTAATATATGTAGAACCAAAACCGGAAAGCAGAGTATATATATCCAATATATAAAATTCTCCTGTCACAGTGTTTGTAACCAAACTCCTCCGAAACGGCTTGAACGATTCTTATGAAATTTTAAGCGTATATTCAGTAGGTCTGAGAATAGGACGTAAACTGTTTTTCATTCCGATATTGCAATTAGTTGAGAAGATATTAATTAAAAACCTTAAAACCCCTGTCTGTTGTTTCGCTTGGCGTCGAAAATCGGTTTCGCGCCAGAAAAATACTACTCTGTCAGAGAAAAAAGAAGACCCAGACCCAGAGAAAAATTATAGGAAGATAAATTCATCACTGTCATTTAGAAAAGTTATAAATAATATATTTCTGTTGAGGTTTTTTCCACGTAAAAGAGTTTTATGATATTTCGAAAAGCACATATGATTGAAGGATTATTCCGCCAAAATTTATTTATGTATCATCAATTTGTAGTGCTATAATTATTTATTTCCATTTTGCTCAAGATAGTTCTCACGTTCAGTTAATTAAGTGATCTCATATAAATCAAGTTTTCAACACGTGTCACGAGCTCTCGCCAACAACAACTATTGTGTTTCATGTATAAACCATTTCTGCATATTTTCAGACATTGAGTTCTTATTTTTATTTATTAGTTTATTTATTATTAAATGCCAATTAATAAGACTAATACTCAGTGCGCTCAAAATTTTCGGGAATCATTTTCAATGTAAAGAGAAATATATATGTATTTTATAATTGTGAAGAGGTAAAATAATAAAAGAACAGATACATTATCAGTATACTGCTTTCTACCATTAAGTTCTTCAATTTGATCTATTTGTGTGTTTTCTACAGTAAATAATGCCAGCAAAACGCAAAAGGTCTGATTTAGGCCGTCGAATTACGAAATCTACAGCCATGCGAAACAGAAGAACTCAAAGACAGACAAACAAATCCAACAGGATAATGAAGTTGTGCATGTGAATATGGCGCAATTGCGTAAATCACAAACATAAGAAGTACGAGTTGAAAAAAATCAACGAAGACCATTAAAACAAAGACAAGCACGTCGATTCCTACTTGGCACACTCACAGCAAATGGCTAACAACGCCAACAAGTACATCGAGCATTTACATCCGATTCATTCCGTCGTCTAGCATTCGAGTATGAGCCTGATGTTAAATATTACGCTCATTCGAATGTGACAATTGGTGCTATGGACAAGGAATGTCCACATTGTAATGCGCTTAAATTTAAAAATGGGACAGTCGGGATGTGTTGCGCGTCCGGAAAAGTGCAACTACCGGAAATTGAAACACCACCTGAACCATTTAACGATTTACTAATCGGTACAGATCCCGATTCTAACGGTTTACTTATCGAAACGGATCCTGATTCTGTTCCTGAAGTCAATTCAAACATTCAATTCATGTTTCCATATGACATCGTTCGGAGCAACAGAAAAAGTTAAAAATAATGCTGCAAATGGTCAACAATTTAATTCAGCATTCAAAATCAAAGGCCAAGTTTATCACAAAGTGATAAACTTCCTGCCAATGCCTAACTAACCACATAAATTTTTATAAATTTACTTTATGGGTGGTGTAAAGCGCACTCCGAAAGCGCACTCGCCAATCGCGTGGATGCACGTTGTAGCTACAATAACCTCAATTCACTTTTTGCCAGACGCATTATCGGTGAACTGGACGCTTTATTGAATGAGCACTATGAATTGTTGAAATTATTCAAATCACACATGAGTAGTATATATACGGCATTAAAATAAATTCATTGAAAGAGATAAAAGATTCATTTGAATGTTAGGGGATTCTGCATATTGATGACAGGGAATGAGGTAGATAAGGGGAAGGAGGTGTTTGAAGAAATTGCTTATCTGTTAAGACAGGTGGTGCTCCCTTTGAATGTAAAAAAAAAGACTTTTTTTAATAGGTGTTCAATATTAATTTTTTAAATTTAAAAATGCGACATAGTCTTTTTGTTCAGAAATTGCGATGTAAAACACAAGTTTTGAATTACTAAAATAAACACTTATTAAAATTGAGGAAAGAAGATATTAACACAGTAATAATTTAAGTTTTAGTATTCTGGGAATTGAACCCGCGTAAGAAAAATTATTTCAACTGGATAGTAGATTTATTTCTTTAACCACTATCCAGTTGAAATACGGTTAAGCTTCGAATTTTTAGCATATAAACTAGGGTATTGTGCTGAGGATTATTCATTTTTCAAAATGGTAGCGATGGAGGAAGTTGTACATTCTGTGTGTTTATATATAAGTTTATGTGCTTTTTTCGGTATTATTTACATTTTTACTGGAGGCGAAAAGGTTGCAGTGGATTTTGTTTTGAATTTAAACAAAACTCTAGGAACTTAACTTTTTCGATGTAAAATAGACCCTTTAAACAAATGGAGGAAACATATCAGGATCCTAAGCAAGTGGCAAGTTTCGGTGGTGTAGACGCATTACATCGTGCAGTCGACGGCAAAGTTTCCAAAAAGCACATTAAGGATTGGCTCCAGGGAGTAGATGCATATACACTGCACAAACCAATCCGAAAAAAATTTCCGACGAACCGTGTCCTTGTATATTCGATTAATCAACAATGGCAAGCCGATTTAATGGATTTAAGTAGTTTACAAAAACACAACGAGGGTTTTCGATATATTTTGACTTGTATAGACATTTTATCAAAATATGCCTGGGCTATCCCTTTGAAAACAAAGCGTGGTAAAGACATTGTCAAAGCGTTTAAAACTATATTTTCTATAAGAAAACTCAAGTTCTTACAGGCAGATGCCGGAACAGAATTTACAAATAAGACATTTCAAAAGTTTTTAAAACAAGAAGATGTTAGATTTTTTACAACGCATAGTAATACCAAAGCTTCGGTCATTGAACGATTTAACCGAACCCTTAAAACGAAAATGTGGAAATATTTCACAAAAAATCATACTTATGAATACGCACACATTTTGAATGATTTATTGCATAGTTATAATCATACTTACCATTCAAGTATTAAAAGAACTCCTATTGAGGTGACTCCGGATAATGAGAATGACGTATGGTTTACATTATACGGTGATATGGAAGGCATGAAAAAAACATGTGTTTTTAGTATAGGAGACATCGTGCGCGTTTCGAAACATAAATTGCTCTTTGAAAAAGGTTATGAAACAAACTGGACTGAAGAATTATTTGTAGGGACAGAATGCGTGCCGAGACATCCCCCCGTTTATCGGATTAAGGGCCTGTTGGAAGAGCATATTCAAGGTACGTTTTACGCTCAAGAACTTCAAAAAGTTCGCCAGAAAGAAACTTTCCCCATCGAAAAAGTATTGCAGAAACGAGTTAAAAAGGTCAAGTTGAATATAAAGTAAAATATAAGGGTTATCCATCTAAATTTGATCAGTGGATTCCATCATCTGATTTATTTACTTTATAAAGGCGCGTATACTTCTTTCATCACTCATTTTCAAAAATGTTTTTCTACGTAACACTACCATCCGATAGTTCCATGAATTATTTTCCAGAAAACAAACTATCGCATTTTTAATGAGATTACCAAATCTTATTGAATTGAAAGGAGAATGGGAAGTGGGCCAAGTTGAATTTATTTATCCCCACACTTGGTATAATGTGAATAACAATAATAATGTGTTTGGGTTTGATCTGGGTAACGGACAGATATTTGCAAGAAAAATTCCACCAGGATTTTACGAATCAGTGCCTGATATTTTGAAAGCCATGACGATTAAAGCCCACCAAAATAAAATTTATTTTAATTATAACCCCGTGACCAAGCGAGTTCGTGTTACTGTAAAAAACAAAGCTAAGGTGATTTTAGAAGATGGCTTAGCTCAAGTAATAGGGTTTAACCCATGCAAAATCGAATCATCTGATAGTTCTAAAGAACATATGATAGAAAGCCCATTCGTGGCAGACCCATGGGTCAATTATAGAGTTCTTTTACTGTATTCTGATATTGCTGAACTGCAAATTATCGGTGACGTGTTAGTCCCCTTGCTACGCATCGTGAATGTGACAGGACATGACGGTGAAATTGTATGTGTGAAATATGATCAACCACATTATGTACATGTTAGCCGAAAACAAATTGATTCTTTAGAAATCGTTATAAGGTCTCACACGGGAGAACTTATACCATTTGAACGCGGGCGATCCTACGTGAAGCTTCACTTTAGGCAGAAGTATCTACCATAATGTTTGTTCCTTATAATTGTTGCCAGAAATCGTCTGAAGATTATTATACACATCAGTCGGGAAGTGGTCTCGGTTATTATCAAGGTACCCCTTTGCAAAAGGGTTATGGATTTGGAGGATTGTTTAGAAGTCTATTCAGAGCTGCTGTCCCTCTTTTTAAATCAAGTGTGAAGGCTGTTGGGAAACAATTGTTTCATAGTGGTGTAGATCTGCTAACTGATATTTCCAAGGGTGATAATTTTAAAAGTAGCAACTCAACGTCGCTTAAAAGAAGCGGGTCGAAACTTGACAGAAAAGCTTCCAATAAAGTAAAAACCATGATTGGTTCTGGACGACGCAATAAAAAGAGAAAGCAATCTAAAAATAATATCATTCGATGCAAATCGAAGAAAGTGAAAACACGCGATATTTTTGCTTAAAAAAAAAAGGACTTGTTTAATACATAAAGATTCTCCTACGTGTGTGAAATCCGAACTAGAGTTGTTTTTAATTCCTCCGACACAGACAGCTATAGAAAAAGGTGGATTTATTGAATATCATCCACTGGCTAATATGCCAGATGGAGGGCCTGTGGAATTTAACATATCTGGGAGCGGAGAAGACTATATGGACTTGTCCGCTTCATATTTAAATGTAAAAGTTAAAATCACCAACTTGGATGGAACGTCTTTAGCAGAAAACGAGCCGGTAGCTCCAGTGGATTTATTTTTAAATGCTTTGTTTGGACAAGTAGACGTGGCCTTGAACGAAAGGGTGGTCTCTTCTTATAGCAATACTTACCCCTATCGTGCCTATGTAGAAACTTTACTCAACTATGGTGAAGATGCCAAGAAAAGTTTATTGACTTGCGAGTGTTTTTATAAGGATACCTTTTTAGATGTGTCCGACCCTCTTCAAAAGGAAAATGGAAACGAGGGGCTTAAAAAACGCTATGTTTTGACGTTTAAAAGTCAGATATTGGACATGATTGGACCTCTGCATTGTGATATTTTTCAACAAGATCGTCTTTTACTGAATTTAGTGGATGCAAAAATAAAAATGACCCGCACGAAACCTGATTTTTGTCTGATGTCAACTAAAACAGGAGAACCTTATAAAGTTGTGTTACAGCATGCGTCTTTATTTATTCGCAAAGTAAAAGTCAACCCAGGTGTTTCTTTAGGCCCTGCTAAGGCTTTAGAAAAAAGTACAGCGAAATATCCAATTGACAGAGTGTTATGTAAGACTTATTCCATATCAAAGGGCAGCTGGTCCTTCATGCAAGACAATGTGTTTTTAGGAGTTATGCCAAAACGTGTTGTTGTAGGATGTATAGACAACGCCGCGATAAATGGGCAATTGAGTCTTAATCCCTTTTTATTTGACCATTGCAACGCTAACTTTTTGAGTATTTACGTAGATGGGCAAACACGACCTGCCAAACCCTTAGAACTGAATTACGAAACCAACTGTTATATAAGAGCCTATCACCAGATGTTTTCAGGCTTTAACCGTGATAGTGGAAACTATTTAACGCGAGAAGAATTTGCTCAAGGGCATACACTTTATGTTTTTGATCTTAGCTCAGATTTATGTAATGGATCGCATCTTAATTTACAACATCAAGGCAATTTACGAATAGAAATTAAGTTTGCTAATGCTTTCTCGAAAACTATTTCAGTATTTATTTACGCAGAATTTGAAAACATTATAGAGATTAATAAATCTCGTCATATTCTTTGTGATTTTCTAAAAAAAAATTTTAAAAAATGAACAGCTTACAAATTAACAAGATTTTGCTGCAAGACTCGTGGACAAAAAAATATTTTCTGGATGTGTACGCAAGCGACTGCTTGCCTGAAAGGATGGTGCACTATCCTGCATGCTTCGTCTGTAACATTGATTCTTCGTCACAGCCCGGTAGTCACTGGATAGCCTTCTATTAATTATCCCCAAATGAAGGGGTGTTCTTCGATTCTTATGGAAACGAGCCTACATATTTTACAGGACCTATTGCCAACTTTGCACTTCGCTATAACCGAATGAACTATAACCCAATGACCTTACAATCAAATATAACTGCTGTGTGTGGACAGTATTGTGTATATTACTTGTATTCTAGATGTAGAGGTAAAACTCTGAAAAACATTCAATCCTATTTTGTCAATTGTGATGTATGCAACGACCGTCGTGTGTACGATTTTGTATGTAAACGATTTCGCATATGCGTCAATTTTTATCAATAAATAAATATTTAAACTGTATATAACTTGTGTCTGTCTTTTTCTGTTTAAACCTAATGCTTGCCCATATTTTATTCATTCAAAATGGAATTTCCGAGCTTACAACACCCTTTCACAATGATGGTCGCTGGACCAACTCAATCGGGAAAATCGTTTTTTTTTTTTTTTTGCGAGATCTGCTAAACTTTAAGGCCTTGATGTTTAAGTCATCCATCGACAAAGTGATTTGGTTTTATGGGATAAGTCAACCACTGTATGATGATATTGAAAATGTGGAATTTGTGGAGGGGTTTCCTTAGAATTATAAAGAATATTTAAGAAAGAACGCGTTGTTTATTATCGACGACTTAATGGCAGAATGTGGAAACAATCCTCGACTAACTCAATTATTCACAAAAGGTAGCCATCATTTAAATTTAAGTGTCATTTTTATTAGTCAGAATATTTTTCATAAAGGTGGAGAAATGAGAAATATTAGTTTAAATGCACACTACTTAGTACTGTTTAAAAATCGTAGGGATCTAAGTCAGGCAATGCATTTAGGCAGGCAATTGTACCCAAATCATATTAAATTTTTTCAAGAAGTTTACGATGACGCTACTAAAGAACCGTATTCTTATTTATTAATCGATTTAAGAAACACGTGTCTCGAGGAAATGAGGTTACGCACGCAGATTTTGCCTAATCAGATTCAATATATTTATCAATTAAAATATAAATAAGGACTGCAAGTGACAAAGAAAATTAATTTCTAACACGACATTGTCCAGTCAACAGGTCAAAGATTTGCAGTTCATTTATACCTGCCCTCACCTGTTACGTAAGCATTTATTGAAGAAATTACCTAATCATAGCGTAAAAGCGATTTGTGAGTGTGCTTTGAATCTTTTAAAGGGAAATATCCCCATAACTAAACAACAAAAAAAGTTTTTGACAAAGTACAAATCTACTTTAAGAAAAATTGGTAATAAAAAGGGAACTTTATACAAGAAGAAAAAATTAATTATACAACATGGGTTTTTTTTTAAACATTCTCATTCCAGCAGCCGTGACAGCCATCTCAACTTTACTCAATGCAGCAGGCTAAAAAATTTGTGCTTATTCCAGAAGATCAATTGATAAAAAATACTCCTAGTCAACAGCAAGTGACATAATTTGATCACCAAATGTTTAAAATCTTAAACAGTAAGCTGCCTGATTATGAAAAAGTACACCGTTATTATGAACTGTTAAAACGAAAAATGAATTTACAAGACTACAACCTACCAGGAATAACTTCTGAAAATCATACATTTGAAGATGAGCACCCTGTTCAACAGGATGAACCTGTCAAATTGAAAGTAGAAATCAAGCCTAAAGCGGACGCAAATTACCTGCCTATTATTTTAGAGTCTGTGCCAAAGTTTTATAAAAATCAAGCATCGACGTTATTGAACATTCTTAAAGATAAACCAAATATTTTGAACTGGAACGAGCATGGGGAAGTTTCTTTTAAAGATAAAAAATCCCAACATTCTAATTTAGCCGATCTGTTTAATATGATTTTTACGAATCGAAAGCAATCTACCATTATTGCTAAGGAAGAATTTTTACAAGCTTTACAAGAATTGAAAATATCCCTAGACACTATATAAAAAATAAACACTTGAAAACTCCTTTTGTTAAGCATGAAATGCTAACGGTGCCTGTAAAAACGCAAACAATATGTCAAACCAGTTGTTAAAACGAAATAGGATTGATGAAAAACCAAAGTATGAAGAAATCCATTGGGAATCTTTTAAAATAAAAACGTTTTAACTTTATGTGTGTTGTCCTATGTTTTACATCTTTTTTTAAACACGGGAAATATAATTCACACAAATTTTATATATTAAAGTTATCCTTACAAAAGTATGCCACAGAGTTTTATTAAAAGGGATTTTTTAATATTCAAAATCTTCTCATGATTATAAACTTAATGTTTCAATAAAAAAAATTACTTAGTTAAAATAATTGGTAAACATATAATCATCAGTTTTAACTTGTAACAATGATGTAAATTTTAAGTCAAAAATATTGCTCTCTTTGTTGCTTCTTTATTTTTCATATGCCTCGAACACCTGTAAAAATAATAAAACCTTACCTTTTGAAATTTTCCACATCTGTAAAAAATATTCTGAAACAATTTTAAAAAAAGCAACACTCTTTAAAGATAAACTAACAATTTTCAGAATAACCAATTTATTGTACTGTTTGAAACAAAACATTTCGAATAAATTTTACATCTATATTTTCCAAAAATCTTTTAGAAATACATTTTTCTCTATGCAAAAAGTCTTTTACAATGTCATGAATATTAACTAATATTAAAATAAGGTCCGAAACATTACAAAACTTTTCAAAGTTTGTAAAGTTATGCATGAATGTTTCAATTGACCACCATGGTTGATGATGCAACCATCACACTCAAAGATTTTATGGAACACACTCACCACACTTTCTTCGATAGAAACGATGAGGATTTCATCAAAACAGTTCGTCATCGACTTTCACGCAATTCTGTGTATAGTTCATCTGTATGACTTTGGGTAGATAGTTCGAATAAAGATAATCAATAAGTTCTTCATTTAAGTCATGTGCACAGTGTTTTAAATTATTAACTGGTCGTCATCCAAAGCAATCCAAGTATTCGTTTGTAAATTTTTACGATCATTTCAGAATTCATATTTGTTACAAGAATATTGTTGTTTGCAACGAATGACGAAGAACTGTACAAAAGATTAAAGTTAAATATTTTTCGGAAAAAATCAAACCATGAATACAAATCCATGGCCACTCCATTGAAGGTTGGTTTCACATTACTTTCGATTATTAGAAACTTTCTAATATGAATTTTGAAGATTCCTTTGTATAATTCGCATCGTAAATATACGCAATGATTCAGATCGTTGCGGAAAACACACACATTTTCTTGAGAGATTTATGATGATGGATCCATCGGAGCTGAGGAGACTCTGAATTAATATCACAAATAGCAGGAGTCGGCGAATCAATATTTTCAGGATTCAAGATGTGAAAAAATCATCCAGTCCTTCGAATGCATTTTCAATGGTATCCTGGGTAGAAGCCGTCTCTAAAATAAGACTATCTGCTTCTTCCGCGCGTGCTTTTTTTGAGGTACTATTTGTCAAATGCATCAACCCTCGTTGTTGGGTGTTTTTAAAAAAGTAGTCATTTTTTTTTAAAGTTAAGTTTAAAAGAAAATCTTTAATTTAAACCGAAAGTATATTTATGCTTAAGCAGAGATGATGAAACATAAAGCCAGAGACTAAATGACATTGACTCGAGAAACATACCAAGAAATCTAATATTAAGAAGCGATAGCGAATTGCAGTCATATTTATTATCTTAAATAACTAACCCCGACCAATAGTGTTGCATTTTATAAATATCTAATCTAAAAGTAAAGAACTCTTAGTCGTCAAACACTGGAAATCTTGATACGAAGTTAGTGATTATGAAAATATTTAATCATGTTTACCAGAACTTTCCTCCAAGCGATAGTGTTGCACGCATTCACAACACATGTTATCACTAACATAGGCTTGTTTTCTCGAGAATTTTCTAGAAAGATTTAGAGAGTATATATATAGCGCAACAAATTGACCCTCGATCATTTCCAACATTGTCGATACAGTGAAGACTTCTTTGCAGTGACTCATCTTATATTGAAA
>BMAO01016701.1:0-35428 GCA_019973975.1 Trichonephila clavata
CTTTTTACCGCCAGGGTCCTCCAACTAACTTAATCCGTCTCTGTCTTTGTATTGGAATCAGATCTCGAACGCCACTTATATAAATGTCGAAGTCTCAGTGTTATTTAAAAAAATTATTTCAGGATATTACTGGAATCTGTCATTAAATGTAATTTTCTAATATATAAAAGAAAGTTTTTTTTTAAAAATTAAAATGAAATGAATTTAAGGCATTAGATAATTCAGTATTATAAAAAGGTTTTTTTTTTCGATTGGAAAACACCATAAATTGTATTAAAATGATTTCATCCTATATATGAATTTCACAAACTCCCCAGTTATTTCATTTCATACCTGTTTCAATAAAATTCATCAGGTTTAGAAAGTTTTATTGCAATTTTTATATTCATTTCCTTGCATTAGAATTTATATTTGGGTTATGGTCAGGCTAAAAAAAAAATGGGCTTTTCAAATGTGCTATGGTTTCGAATCTTGATTTCATTTCACGACCCTTTGTTTTGAATATCGTAGTATGCTTCATATTAAACGAAATTGATCCTTGCAATCCTTAGATGGCGTAATATGGATGGGAGAAACGAGTCACATATTTGTCACTAGCATTTCAGAAATTCGAGGTACTGCGTCGCCTATCCAAATTAAAATTTTCAGTTGTTTGTGATTCCAAACCATTCATTTATAGTACTAATATTACCTTTAATGAATATGTTATGTGTATTGAAATCAGTAATTCAAGGAAGAAAATTTTGAGAAAATCCCTTAAATAGTATAAATACTTTACTGTAATAAACTAAAATTTTCTGACTTACAAATTTATGCAGCATATAATAACAAAGTCATTTTCATTTACATTATTAGGAATAAATGTATGCATTCCATATGATATTGTCAACCACGTTGAAATATTTAGTGAAAACATCCACAGATTATCCAGAATATAAACGTTTTTGACGAATGTTAACATTTTGACTTGAAAATAATAAATTAACTTCAATTTTTTTAATTAATGGTCGTTACAGTAAACGTCATCCTATTGATGCGAGCTGCTAATTTATTTTTCACTACTTTTCACAAAACATCAAATTAAATCAGTTAATTCCATTTATTTAATACTTAAATCCGTCAAAATATATTTCATATATTTTTTTTAAAAAAATGTTAGTAGTACTCAGTGGTTTAAAGTATACCTCCGCATCGCAGGGAGGCCCAGGATTCAAGGGGCCCCATATAGACTGACTGATGTCGAATAAGTAATCCTTTGTAAGATCCGGCTTGGGGCTCAAAACCAGACTTTATAGAGGGTCCCTAATATTTTCCGTGAGACAATTGGTGGTACTTAAAAAACTTTATAGATGACCGCCCTTCCTTTGTAAGCCCATTACAACCAAATTTATAAAATCTGAGAAGTCTAAGTTTTCGTATGTATTCTAAGGGAAAAAATTTCTTAGTGCTCATCTTAAAAAAATCGCATCTATATTTATATACGAAATGTTCACTTAAACTTTTTGCTAGATATAATTTAACAGAAATGTGTTTATAAATTTTGTATAACATATTTTTTACGGTTCAGTTTTATTAATTAAAATGTTTGAATTTTACTATTGCAAAGTATTTTATGCGTGCTTCAGCATTGATTTTTAAGAACTTTTATGTAAGATTTTGCATCTTTAATTTCTAAATAAAACATAAAATTTGTACTTTTAAAATCTTTTTAATTACATGTTTCGAAATAAGATATAAATATTTGTCATGCATAACACTGTTTGGAGCTTCTTGATTTTACAAATTTCTGTGTGCATGTGAATATTTGGTACATATGATGTTGATTGTATTGCGATTCACGATTACTTGTAACAAAATGAAGGGGAAATTTTTGAAGCTAATTTTTAAAAATGCATATGAAGCTTTATTTTTCACTTTTTTTCCTGTTAAGTACAAACTTTAAAGCATCAAAGAAAATTTTGTTATGGAATTATTCAATTTTTTTCAATAGCAAAAAGTATGAACACAAAAAGAATAAAAAGTGATTGGCTTTCTTCCTTTTTCACTAGATAACTTTTGAAGGATGTACATTATAGTTCTACATTCTTTTATAAAATTGAAAACGGAAGAATGCTTGTGTATTCTGAAAAAAACCTAAAATTTTAAATTTATCTGCTATTTAAGTATTTCTTAAAATTAAAAACAAATTTAAACAATTCAGAGAGAAAATCCTTCCTTTCCTTGTTATTGTTACTAATGCCACCTGTCTGACGTAGTCAGATCGAGTCCCACGATATTCATCATGGCATCGGGCTAGACTGTACGCCTGTCGTTAGCCGTAGCTTTGAGTACCATGCAGGTGACAGTACGATTTGGCTCGGTTCCACCCCAATTTTAGAGTGAACACCTTGGGAGTGGTCAGGGGCCTCTCTATCCTTTCCTTTGTGTATATGATGTTGCGAATTTACTTATTAAAAATTTACGTTATTTTTCAATTTTTTTCATTTTTCCAAGTGTTACTTCATAATAAGCTTCAGGTTCCATGAAAAATGCTTCTTAAACTTACACAGGAAGCTATTTCTTCTTGGTAATTTTTTTAATAACAGTATTATTCATAATAAGCTATTTTCCTCTTCGAGTATTTCGCCACAACTCGTATCTGTAATAAATAGATTTATGTAATTTTGTCCCAGCACCATTTTGCAGGGGTGTTTTTTAAAAATAATTATAATATTGTATCATTTTCATGTTGATGCTTATTTTTTGTATCGTTTCCTGGTCAATCCCGTGTTAAATCGAACCTGGGTAATCTCACTAAAGTTTACTCAGGAAAACTCATACACATACCTGTAAGTAGTATGTAGCTTTACTTTCCTCTGTTCTGCGTGAGTGAATATTAACGTCGCACTGTTCAGACGAGGGCTTTTGGAGACGAACCTCGTAATTTTGAACCATGGTCAAGTGACGAGGACGACGCCAGAGCTGGCATCACCTCTCCTAACTACCACACCAACGGGAGGACTTTTGAGCTCTCAACAGATTTGACGTGCATTGCTCCCCTACACGGCGGGTCTTCAGTGGTACTGGGCTCGAACTCATTACATACCAGCCACTAGTCTGTTACCTTGTCCACTAGGCTAACACGACAACTTCCTATATTCTGCAGATCATGATAAAGGGCTGATGTTAAAATAGCTTTGTATATTTAAATTACTAATATATTTTTACTTGATAAAGTCCAATCAAAATAGGACCCTCGGTGTTTTTTTTGTTTGTTGTTGTTGCACCAAGGCGTTTGGTTACCTAGCTACGCCCCTGTTATATAACTCTATATTAAATAAAAAATATTAATAGTGTATTTCCAATCTGAACAGTCTGGAGAGTAAAATGTCAAATCAGGTGTCATCCTCCTGAATTCATCGTGATTTAAAATTACGAAGTTCCTCACCTCTATACCCCTCACGTTGTTTCGAAGTGCGATATTAACAAAACAAAAGACCAGCCAACGAAATTCAATCAGAAATTAACGAAAAATCTATTTGTTAACTTTTTTTATAATATTAGTTTCTGTTCACATCTATATTTTTTATTGCAGAGAGCGTAATTACTGTTGGATATTGATTAGGTTTGCTTTAAAACGTTTCTAGATTTCTGTAATAATTTTAAAAAAATATTTTTCAAAAATTGATTTTTACAATGTATAAAGGTACTTTCCCTCCTTACGTGTTTTTAAAAAATTTATATTTTTTGGGGGGAAGGGGAAGTAAAAATTTTAAAAACAATGAGTTTAATTAATGATTTTAAAACATTCATTTTTTAAGTAAGCAACTTAAAAAAGAACCAACAAAAAAGTAAACGAAAAAATTCATATTTTTTAGAAAATCTAAAATATATATATGTATATATGTACTACTTCTATGGTCATTTTGCTTTGACCTTTTATCTCACTATAATCTTACATGAAGTTTTTTCACACACCGTCGAATAGTTATAAAAATAGACTTCTAATAGAAGCATGACTTCGATATAATTCCTTATATTTTTCACACATACAATAATATTTTCATTAAATTTCTCACAAATAAATTGCGTGGAAAAACTTAATAAAAGTGTAGTAGATTTTTTTTACAAATAAATTATTTTATTATAGTTACTGTGGTGTGGAGGTAGTATGTTGGTCAAGAAATATTTATACCCAAACAAACAATTTTTGTTTTATTTTTTAATAATGATATGTTTTTAATACTTATATAAAGAACAAATTAAAATTCAGTATTCATTTTTTAAAAAAATAATAAATCTGCAACCCTTCTAAATTATTTTGAAGTACCTTCATAATATAAAAAGTATGAATATTTTTCAGAGCATCTTTTTCTATTATGATCTTATTTAAGTCAGGGCAGTTTTGTTACAAAAGCTGCTGAATTGTTCATGGTGCTAAATACTGGCTAAGTTGCAGCCTTAGTGCCAGGAAGAAAAAATGGGGAACTCTGACAGTTTTAAAAATTTGAACAATTATAACTTCAGGTTCTTATTAAAATATGCAGTTATATTTCCATCTACCTCTGAAATTGGCACATCCTATTGGACTAAGTGAAGGCATTTCTGGACAGTGTAGCATTGATAATTAAAAAAATATATGCTATAAATTTGGGACTAAAACCGAGTAGTGAAAAATTGAAGCAAGCACTGAACATTCAGAACAGTAACGGGAAATTTGGGATAATGTACAATCAAGTTCAAAGGAAATTATTAAAGGAATTAAACACGAGAAAGAAAAAATGTATTAATCCTTTTTAACAACCCCCAAATTAAAAAAAAAAAAGGAGGAAGAAAAACTTATACATTTTTCTTCATTAAAGTAAAATTTTCAGGAAAAATCAATCTCATTTTTTAAAACAAATATTTAATTCGTATATCTCAATACATCAAATTCAAATTTTTATTTCAAGAAACTATAATTCAATGAAAGAAAACAGCCACTATCATGTAATAATAATAATATATTCTTATTATTAGAAATCTTATTTTTTTAAAAAAAGAATTCTGTAAGAAAAAAAAATTTTTTTTTTCAAAACCTATATCAAAACCTTGTTTTTACTGGAATATGTGTTCCAAGCAAAATATACATTAAGGTATTTTGAAAATTTATCATTATTTTCCTGCCATTAATAATTAAATTTGAAGTACTGAAAACTTATTTTAAAATTATCTCTACTCAATATAGCTAAAAAAAATAAATAATAATACTGTTTCATGAAATTTACTTAAAAATTTTTTTTAAAAAAAAGTACATCAATACTACTGATGATTGAAATGATTATAATACTATACTTTTTAACAATTTTTAAAAATTTTTTTCAGTTTTATACTACAGAATTTTAAGTTTAATCACACGTTTTAAACATAGCTGAAATGTGAATCTTATTGTGAACAATGGTTATAATGAATTTTCAGCAAAGTAAGAACAGAACTCTGAAAAATAAATTATACCCTTTATATATTAGCTAAATCACAATATAAACATAATTTTGGACTGTTTTTTTAACTGAAAAATTATATGGAATTCAAGTCAATTTTTGTTTAGCATAAGCTGAAAATAATTTTAATTCTAAACAGTATTTAAAAGGCAATGCATCTAATTCCCACCATTTTATAACAGTCAATATGATATAGATAAATATAAAACACAATTTTCTTTCTTTATGAATAATAAACATATATAATTATTATACTATATATCAATATTTTTCTAGTTATGTTTCTTAGAATCTGTTTTCTATCATTTAGCTTTGTGGGTAGTATAATTTTGTCTTATTATTTTTTTTCATTTTATTATACTATATATATATATATAAGAATATTGCTCTAAATGAAAATAAGATTTAATTTCAGCTGCAAAAGTTAAAAGGATTTTGTAACAATAATCCTCAAGTGTCTGTTTAGAAAAAATTTGCTAAATCTGATTCAAATGTTATAAGGATTAATAAAAATTTACTAAAAATTGCAAATAATCAAAAATATATCAATAAACTAAAATATTTTACTCTTCTATTTTAAGTCTACAATATAGTTACAGTTCTACATTTGTTTTTCCAGTTTCACTTAATATTTTTAAAAATTTAATCTTAATTCTTATTTTATAAACATACCATATTTCTAATGTGTGTGAACTTGTATACAACAAATAAACAATGAAAACATATTTATATCTTAAAAAATTCAAACAAAAATTGAAAAAACATTGAAATTGTTCAGTAGTAAAGTAATAAACAATAAACGCACAATATTTATAATAGGTTATTAGATGCACACATACTGAAACACACACTCCAACACAGAATATCCAAAAAATACAATACATAGCACTTTTTTTTTTCTAATTATGTTGAAAATAGCCAATAATTCATAGAGAGCCAAATATAGGAACCCCAAAATAGATGAATTTGAATTTCAAGGCTGTAAAAAGTAGGAATAGGTGCTGCCAACGAAATTGCGCATTACACCTCCGGCCTTGTTTGTTCCTTTTATCTATCAGACTTCAACACGAGGGCTTTTAGCGACGGTCCGCGTAATTTAAACTGAAGTGAGAGAGAATAAGCTTTAATAATGTAGCTCAATATAAAGTAACAAGAAGGCTATTGGTGACGGACAGAAGCATAACGGAGAATATTAGGGCTCCCTGCAAAGTCAGATTTTAGGCACCAAGCCGTATTTTACAAAGGATACATACTTCGATTTAGTCAGCCTTTGGACCCTCAAGAATCCTGGGCCTCCCGCAATGTGGGGGTTAAGGGGGTGTACGGAACCCCATTGGTGAAGGACCTCGTAATTTTGAACCTATGTCAAGAGAAGAGGATGACACTAAAGATTGCCCCTCTCTCTCTAAATTACCACACCATACCAACGGGGGAACATTGAGCTCGAGTGATTTAACATGCATCAGCCCCCGCTACATGTCGGGTCTTCAGTGGAAACAGGACTCTAACTCACGCCTCACCGGCCACGATTTCTTAACTATATAAACACGACTACTTATTCTATACGTGGAGATATAAAATATATTAAATTAAATAACGTAGCTTCCCCATTTCAGTTTCAGATTATTTGAGCAACCCCAAATGCAAAAAAATTACTTTACTTTAAATATATATGTATATTACAATGGAGGAAAAAAATTTCTTCTTAAAATAAATACTCAGACACATAGAATCACAAATAATGCGGAATCTGTTTGTCATATCTTTATAATTTTTTCTGCATCAAAATAGATTCAGTGAATAAAATACAGCCTCTGATAATAAAGTTCGGTGAATAGTCATGTAACCAGACACGGATCAAGCGGCTGGTGGACCTGGCGACTGCCAGGGGCCCAGCGTGAATCGGGTCCAAGCTTGGTAGATTCCAGTTATGAATTCAACGTGTAAAAAAAATCTTGAAACTGATATTGCAACTCCGATTATTTTCTCGGATTATAGTCGTGCAGCAGCTTTGGCCATTTTCCTTTCGTATATCTGTGTTTTTGCGATCTGAACAAGATTTTCGCATGCTTGTATTTAAGGTACATTTGATTCACATGCTCAAAGTGACGCTACTAGAACCCAGGGGTGTAGGTACCACCGTATCAAGGATAAGGGCCCCCCAAACTGCAGGGGACCAACGCATGTAAGCAAAAAAATCGTTATATATGTTAAGGGACTCTAAAAAGAGCGTCCAAGAAAATTAGATACAGGAACTAGCTGTGCTAACACCACACTTTTCTCCCTATCGCGAAATTTGAATGAAACTTGTCTGTCAGAAGTATAAACACGCCTACCACAAATTTCGTTGCTATAGCATATCTTTTTTTGGCATAGATGAATTTTTATTTCCATCACTATACTTATGGCGAATAAAGCAGTTGATGGCTTATGGGGTTTAGGTCTATGGTGTGGAGTTTAGCGAATATAAAAGGACAATAAAAATATGATTTGGAGAAAGTTGAATGTCAGGTCAGTGAGAACAGTATTGTAACTCTTTGGCCATCAGGGGATATTTTCCAGGGCTTCAAACCGGAACTGAACCGAAAACTGAAAAAAACCGTTATTTTGGTCTGAACGAAAACTGGAAAAAAATACCACAAATCACCGTAGAACAGGGGGTCACAAGCCACGTATTGTCGGAGTAATTCGCAAAACAGTAATGAAGGGTGTGATGTCGAACGGAATGTGAAAAAGGGCAATAAGAAGTAAGGAATACATTTATTACACTTAAACCATGTTAGAACACTTGAACAATACGAATAATGCATCACAGCCTGACGTCAGAAATGCAATGACAGCTGAATAGTTGTTCGAAGTTACAGCCGCGTGGGGCATGGCACAGCCGACACCGACGTGCGAAGGAGTGGTTGTGTTGGATGCGTTAAGCAAATTCAGTGTGTTGGCAATGTCAGCTGAAGATGAGATCTTCCACTGTAGCCAGTATCTCATACACGAGTGATTTCAGGTGGCCCAGAATAAGAAATGCGAGAAATTGAGATCCAGGGAGAGTAGAAGAGAGCAACATCTTTACTGCGCCCAATTCAGCTCCAAGGATGTGCAGCATGGAAGTGGTTTCAACCCTGCAATCCAAATATGTGCTGGTGCACCATCATGCCTGAACCACACGTCCTGGTGCGCAGTGATCAGTACTCCCTGTAGGAAAACTAGGTATTCTGCTCCATTAAGACATTCAGGGAACATATGTATGCCCCTGCATTCGCTTGGTTCATTGTTCTCCCGACGCCCACTACTATACTATTCGAATTTATTGGATAAGCATTTTTTTTTCTATTCTGAGTTGGTATGCGATTATCACTGATGTCCCAAACCCCTTCAAATCGATGATATCTGCCAAGATGTCTTGTGTTTGATCGTCTTTGACTATAATTTACTCGTTTGATTGGTTCTGGTGTATCAATTGTCCAGCTGTGAGCCTCTCAGTGTTGCAACTGGTGGTTATAACTTTGCGTTCCTTGTAACACGCATTATATTTACTTGTTCTGAGATGGATATTACTCTAAGGAAGCGTTCTAAGATAATCACTTTTAATGAACACACTTTTATGATTAAGAGAGATATAGTTACGGTAACTCAAGTGTGTGGGCAACTCAAGTATTTCATGAGTTTTAAGAACATTTCAAGATTCCAGAACATCGTCTCCAAAACGAAAAGGAGAATGTGGGTTCAAACGGAAAACTACTCCAAGAACTGATAAAACTCTAATAAGAAATAGCAAAATAAGTTCAAGAAAGATAGGTAAAGACCTTCGAAGGGTTTATTAGATTTTGGTGTTGAAGTGAGCCCCTCAAATATACGGAAAAGATTTCTTTGAGTTAGCCGCAAGGCAACAAGACCAACGAAAAAGCAATTTCCAGCTCAGAAAAAAGTGAAAATCTTTTAACATGGGCCAAAAATGCCGATTCTGGATTATCAACGACTGGAAGAAGGTGATTTTCAGTGATGAAACACATTTATTTATGCAGGATGCAAATTAGGAGTAGTTAGGCGAAATGAAGATGAATTCCTGCTACCATATCATACCCAACAGACCGCAATCCTTCTAAACAAATATTTTAGGGGTTTTTTCCCACAACAAATGGCACTAAAAGCTTAGTTACTCTTAAAGCCGTGATGAATTCAGCAAATGCATATAAGTATTACGCAATAGAATTATCGCACTCCTATAAACATTTGATGGAACATTTCAACATGACTTGGCTTCTTATCACAATTCAAAATGGGTCCAGACTTTTATGCGGGAAAATAAAATATAAAAGTGCTTAATTAGTCTGGTAATTCACCAGACCTAAATGGTACTGAGAAGTTATGGCACATTCTCAAGAATCATTTAGCTAAGATGAGTTGCATGACAACAGAACAAATGATAAAAAGTTCCAAGTGTGGTTCCAAGATGATGGTGTTAAAAACATGTGCGCTGCACTAGTGAAGTTAGTACCGAGTTTAAGAGATCATTTCCGCTACAGGAGAACATATTTCGTACTAATATAGAGGTTTTTCTGTCTTGTTAAGGTATATAATGATTAAAAGCTTAAGTTTTAGAAATAATCGTTTTCTTACCGTTTGTTCCAATTCACTCGACCAGTATAGTATTTTCACGATTTTTATCGCCTAAATGGGGTTTGGGACCTCAAGTTCTACGGTGATTTGTCGTTCTCATGCTGCTTACTTTCACGCCTCTGAATCTGTCGGTCGAATTCGGCAACACTCAGTATACAGATGAAAAGCGACCCATTCACTCATCACCACATCTCCAGAACTATTGGACCAACATTGAAAATTTGGTAGGTATGTTCCCTTCATAAGGCAGCGATCCACTAAAAAAGGATTTTGCGAAAATCAAGACCTAAGGGGGGAGAGTTGCAAAGGTTAAGGGTAGTTAACTAACCGTTTTCTTAACTATTAGACGTACAAACTTGAAATTTGGTAAGCACTTTCCTATCATGGAGTAGAGATCCCCTCGATCCCCAAGGGGAAGGGGGTTGTGAGAGGTTAACAGGCATTACAGATAAATATATAACCGCTTTTGGAGTATTAGACTCTTGTGCGTGTACAGACTTGAAATTTTCTAAGTACGCTACTTTTCTTGAGTAGAGATCATCCAAAAAATATTTTGCGGGAAAGGACTCCCAAAGGGAGTTACGGTAGCGTATTATAAAGATTATTCCCTTTTTGAACTATTCAACTTACAGACTTAGATTTTTATACTCTGTTTTTTGTTGCTGTGTATTAATCCACAAAGAGCGGTTTTATCGGAAAGGGATTTCCAAGGGGAATTGCCAGGTGTTAAAGAGAGCGTCATTGATAAAAACTCGCAGAGAGGTACAGATTAGGGTTTCTGATTTCCCGGGTATTTCCGGGAATGTCCGGGAAATCCCGGGAATGTAATTGTCGTTCCCGGGATTACCGGGAATACATCAAAATTTAAAAACAAGTTATTTTTAAACAAAATCAATACTCATTATATAAAATAAGGATGCATATAAATTACAAAATTAATTCTTATTCATATAATGAGTTAAAAAGTACAAAAAATATAAAATAAATTGATTATTCATTTTTGAAATAGGATTTCAGAGAGCATAAGCAATTTTTCTTTTATCACTCTGGCATGGAAAAAATATTACAGTTAAAGATTTTGTAAATTAAAAATCTCGGGGGGGGGGGGAATTAACATTTGAAAAATAACCAGTCAAAGCTGAATCAATTATTTCTCTAATGTTGCTACTAAGAGATAAATATTAATATATACTTGAAAACACATTTGCTGCTGAAGTGCCGATTATGTACGCTAAAAATATTAATTATTGTATTTAAGATATTTTATTTGCATAACCGATTTCTTGTTTATGGAATTGCTGTATTATTGTTACATAATATAAATAAATATTAATATAAGAATCTCACACGAAAGTTAAGTTTAGAAAAATAATAAATAAGAAAAATTGCGCAATTTCTTATAAAAATATTCTTCCGCAAACAGTTTGTGGGTTCATTCCCTTCTTCAAATGGCTGATTCAATCAAATAGCTTATAATAAAGAAAAGTATCCCAAAATTAAAAAAAAAAAAAGATTAAATAAATAATAGTTTTAAGTATTAGTACTTGCATTATCCACATAAATCTCGACCTTGGAACTTCGATCACATAATGCGGTTTGGCAACGAAATTCGATTGCTTTGAAAACCCAATACTTCTTGTTAACCAAGCTCGATACACACCTACTGTTAGCTTGGAAAAATTCTCACCCCCCCCCAAAGTTCTCATATTACACTCTTACCCCACAGTTGGGTAACACATTCTACAGTTCTTCGTGCGAAAGTTCGGGGTGAACGATCGCAAATTGCCATAGTAGGTTCAGTTAACGATGTCCGAGATTGAAATGTAAGGTCAAGTCAGAAATAGCTACCTCATAGATAATTCAAGCCCCGTGTGATTCCCGGGAAATCCCGGGAACGAAGTCTAATTCCCGGGAATAGAAAAAAGTACAAAAATCTTATGATTTCCCGGAAACCCGGGATCCCGGGAAAGAAACCCTAGTACAGATAGAAAGTATTAGAGGTACAGGTTTGAAATTTTGTACGTATTCTTTTTTTGATAACTAGAAATTCGTTAAGAACGAATTTCTTGGAAATCTACTACCAGAGGGAGGTTCAAGAGGTTAAGAGGTCGTTATTAATAAAAAAAAATCCAGTTTTTGAACTGTTAGACCCCCATACCTGAAATTGAACAGAGATTCACTAACACGAATTTTATAGAAATCTACTCCTATGGGGAGGGGGAGAGTGGGGAGAGTGAGGAGAATTTCTGGGGCTTATTGATTAAAAAAAATCATTCCCTTTTGAACTACTAGACGCACAGTAATGAAATTTGATAAGAATATTTATTTTGCTGAGTAGAAATCCACTTAAAATGGGTTTTATAGAAATCTACTTTGGGGAGGGTTTACGAGTGAATGAAAGATAATTCTACTTCAGTTTTAAAAATTAAAATCCTGTTCTTTTTATATCAAGAGGGGAGGGTTATAAGAAAGTTTTTCAGTACAATTGAACGCTTATTTCTAGGAGTTAGATATCATATGAACAGAATATATTTATATACAATATCATGTAATGCACTGTGAAGCGGGAGAGTAACAGCTAATTAAATATAAACGTTAAGTAGGAAATGATTGAGCAATTTAGTTTCTAAGACTAGAGCTTAAAAGTTACTCTATAAAAGAACTTTATACAATGTGGGTAAAAAAAGTTCTAACTTAAATTTTTTTTATAAATGTGGGCAATACATAAATTGATTTTCTACTTCTTTTTATTTGTTTTTTTTTATCCAATGGGCTGCGGATTGGTATTTTTACCATTGCAGACCCAGTACATCCCCAAGAGCTGGTATCACTCTTTAGTGCGGCGCGGTATAGGCGAATACCAATCACCGCAGGTAATTTTGACGCCCAGTTTCCTCCACAGAGGGAGGCACCTGAGCTCTGACGATGTGAACTTGTACCAGGATTTAATTTTTCCGAGAGCGCCCTAAGCCAGACAGACACTCTAGGGATCTCTTACATGGGGTATAATCATATGACATGGCCGCTGTCGATTTTATGCATCTTGAAAATCCACCGACTTGGGCCTGGGTCGAACCCGCAATCTTGGGTGCAGAAGGCCAGCGACAAACCAACCACGCCACCCAGTCGGATATTTATTTGTCATTTCCTTCACTTGATTATCCTCACATGGCATACCACACTATTGCACAGTATAGTCTGCATAACTTATATAAGCCCACAGATTTTATTGCCAATATTTCATCTAGCTTTTTTGTTATTACAAAACATACTTTTGAGAAATACAAATGATTTTTATTAAATGATAGTTATGAGAAAAAATATTAAATACGGTGCCATTATTAAATGCAAAAAATGATCCTTTTTGTTGTGTTTTTTATGTAATTTATAATTTATAGTCACAAAGTGACATTTTTTTTCGATTGAGTCTGAGTAGTAACAATCAGATTTAAGCACAGAGAAATCAACAGAGAAATTTAGAAAGCTGTAATACAACAGTGAAACCCCAGTGTTTTGTTGTTTCCAACAATATTTTTTACAAAGATTAACAAAGACTTTCAATAATGAGTTAGTCGATGGCGCAATCATTTGCCACCATTTCCCTACCAAGTAGTGTTTGATCCTTTAAAAATTGGGTGATTTAAAAAAGTTCCAAAGCTTGTTTCAACATCGCTCCGCTCGCTTCCATTTGGTGGGTAAATGAATATCTTTTAATACTTTAGTATGGATCAAATTTACAATTTCAGTTACATTAAAATAACGTATTTTTATTATAAAACCGTATTTTTTAAATTCGTTGCGTATAGTTTATTTATGAAATAACCGGAGATCTTTCATTTCTTTTTCAAAGAAATTTCTAACTAATCTTATTTAAGCTTGGTTTTTTCCTTTCCAATGTTGACACGTTTTTGAAAATATTTAATAAGGAGTTATTAAATATTTTACATTTAACATATTATTATTAACATAATTACATTGAATACTCTAATAAAGTCTTATTTAATATTTACTTTAATGGGCTAATCTACTTTTATTTGATAATGTAATATTATCTTCACATTGAATGTAATATTTTCTTCATATTGAATTCAGAAGACTAATGAAGAATTTTTGTAGCTTCTCTGTGTGTGTGGACATTTTAAAAACAGAATTCACTTATAAGTGAATATTTAGGGTCACACATGATAAAAGGCAAGGATATTTTAGTAAAACATTTCTTTAGCAAATAATAACATACAATATTATATGCATTTTGTTGAGCCACATTGATACTTGTCTGAAACTAATTTACCAATATGGCAAATATCCTCAATCAATTATATTTGAAAACAATTTCAACATTAGACATTCAACATTAATAGACTCGGTTTTTGTCAAGGTATATTGATTGCGACGATTCATCTATTGGATGCAAATACGTCAAATTTTGAATTTTCATCTTTTTTTGCCAAAAGTAAAATCTTTAATATATTTTTGAAAAATGTTGTATACACACATGTCAGAACGCCAAGTTCTATTTTTAACGACTTTATCAAACTTAAATGCTTTTACATAACAAGAATATAAAAGCAGCCAAGCTCGGTAAAAAGAAAGCTTGATAAATCTGAATAGAGTACAGCTAAGGTGGAGTGAGTTTTAGCATGAGGGCTTCTAAACAGAACAAAAGAGTTTTGACAAAAAGTGGACAGTTTCTGTTTTTCGTAGGATATATAGTTTTCGTTTCCTAGAGAATCAATTTTTGAGACCATTAGGAAAGTATAGCAATGACTTCTATGAGAATTAAGTAAATCTTATATCTTTTTGGTTTTAGAGTCTGATTAAATATATCGTTTAAAGCATATAATTATTTTCTTGATGCTCTGAGCTGAACAGAAATAGAGTATCTCAAAATGTTCGTGTCTGAATAATTTGGTTCCTAGGTCATTAAGAACTCAGTTCCAATACATAGTATATTAGATTAAATGGGATTTGGTGATGAAGAAAATTCTCACGCATACTATGTCCAGCAAAACTAAAAAAAAAAAATAATAATAATAATAATATAGCGAGAACGTTTTTGGGTGATATATAAGTTTTGGGTGAGAAGTTTCACTTCTTGTCCCGAGGCAATGGTAGCCTAGTGGTCAAAGTAACGGACTTGTAGCCAGCGTGTCACCAGTTCGAGCCCAGTGCAGCTGAAGACCCGCCGTGTAGGGGAGCAATGCGCATTAAATCTGTCGAGAGCTCAAACGTCCTTCCGTTGGTGTGGTAGTTAGGAGAGGGGGGTTACAGCTCAGGTGTCATCCTTGTCACTTGACCATGGTTCAAAATGACGAGGTCCGTCGCCAAAAGCCTTCGAGTAGCTAAACAGTGTGACGTTAACATTCACTCCCTTCTCTCTATTGTGCTGTTTTGTTTCAGGGATGAAATAATGCTCACAGTTTTCGTTACAAGTTACTATTCTATTGCTATTCGTCACAAGTTCTATTTCGGAGAGATTCGATGTTTTGATAAATTTTTGTTCCAAATACTTTTAGTATACGTTCAAAAGTCAAGACACCTTGACAGTGTAATTCAGCAAAAGAAACACTCAATTAATTGCATACTTTTATAGTTTATCTTACTTTTTTTTTATGGGTGCCGCTAACAGTTATTCGTCAATCACCGGGAGAAAATTTACAAATTTGACAAATTTTCACTCTAGATAGACTTGCGCTCATTTGAAGGCTCTATCAGCCGTATTTTTTACTTCATCGCACCCATTTTCAACATTCAACCTTATGATGAAATAAATAATCTTATGTAACGTAAAAAAATTCCAAATGGTTATTTAAATTCTTAGTAATTTACCATGATTGTTAAGGTAAAATGTACAAATATTGTCTAACACTTCTAAAGAAGACACTTTTACATTTGATTCACTTTTGTTTAAGTGCAATTTTAATAATAAATGACGACATGATTCTCTAAATATAACATTATAATTGGAATATCTGTAAACACAAAATGGTAAATTTATTATAAGTATGAATTAAATTACAAAAAGTAATTACAGAACCTATACACATATACATAAAAAAAAGATAGTTTATTGAATATCTACATGAACAGAAAGATTTAAAAACCTTAAAACTAAAAACAACCCATACGAAGCAGATGTGCTAGAGCAGGCATGTCAAACTCATTTGATATCATGGGCCACATGAACTATTTTATATTAAGTTGAGGGCCGCATGTTTCCAATGTTCAAAAATTTAAACAGGAATTTTAAAATGATTATATTCTTATTTATAAAACTCAATGTGCTACATATTATACATACATAATCGTTTAATATTTCCTTTTATTTTTAAAACTATACTTATTTTATATTGTTTTCTAAAAAAACAAAAATAAAAGTTACAATACGAAATACAATTTAATATTTCTTTTAGAGGATATTCGGCATCGCTTATTTTCTCTCCACGCAAGTCATCAAAACTTGGTTAAAAATATTGAGCTGATGTAATTTTTAAATAATGATGATAAATGTTTTCATTTAATCTTGGCTTTTCAGAATTTTTGTTATTTTTCAATAAAGAAAAATGTTTGTCGCATAAATAAATGCTTCCAAACATAGCCATTCATTATACAGGTAACGTTTTTCCCCAAGGAACACTTGTCTCAAAACTTCTTTAAATGCCTCAAAAATATGTATTATGTATAATACATGACTCCGACTCGACCATGATTCTCGACTATTTCTTCACCTCCGCTGGTTACAGAATTTCGACTTTTTACTTACACTTTAAATGTTTTTTTATTTGTGCGGGACATAATTATTTTTTTTAAATCTAAGCTTCACCCCAAATTCTCAAAAAACTTTTGTGAAAAATAGTGTCAAAGGGTACATCGATATCAAATTTTACGAAATTGAAATAAATTTAAAAAGAGAACTAACAAGAAATGAATAATTATTTATTTTATAAGTATTATAAACTTTTAATTACATACATGCCCCCATAATTTCTCTAAATGCCACATCCAACAAATTTCTTTCCTTTCGATTCTAAGCTGCACCCGATTTTCAGTAGCATTTACATTGGGAAAAAAAGTGCGGCTTAGATTCGAGTAAATACGGAAATTCTTCTGCTTTAATTAATCATTTACTAATAAATTCATTTTAGTAAATGGTTTCGATCTATGCTTACGATTAAAAAAGTGATAATATCAGGGCCGGCTCTAGTAAATTTACCGTCCCGGACAGAAAGGAAAAATGCCGCCCCTCTCCCCAAAAGTAAAAAAAACAACAACTATTATTAAAAAAGATAAAAATTGTTCATAAAGCACACCTATAAAACTTGAATATTCCTTGCGAAGAGAAAGGAAGTATATATATATTAAAAACTAAAACATAAAAAATCACCACTGTTTTTTTCTGCCTTTTAATTCTGAAAACTTTCTAATCATTTTGTTCAGCTATTTCCTGTTCGATAGCCAATGTAGCTAAGACATTTAATCTATCTGTAGAATTTGTGAACTGTAAAAATTTTCTCATTAATTTTAATATTGAGAAACTAATATCTACACTTGCCAAGCTTATTAGCAAAGAAAGTAAAATAAATGCAATAGCAAGATTTGGAGCAAATTCTAAAACAGAAATAAATTTTAAAACTTTAACTGGGCTTTTTTTTCTTGCCTGCTAAAGCTGAAACTGACATTATCTCATCTGCTCAATCAAACGCGTTTATATCCAATGATTCTCCTTCGATCAACATCATTTCTAAATTTTTACAGTTTTTAATTAATTAAAGTTTTAAGAGTACCTCTTAAATCATATTGTTACGAATTGTGTATAAAATAATGTAAATAATGTGGATTTGGATGTACAACGCCTTTATATTACTCTATATTTATTTCATGTTAAGATTGTAATATTCACAAGCAAGCCATCCCTTACGTTATAATGGCAATTCAATGGGAACTTGGCGAAATATTGGCGATAGAGCCAAGTTGGCATCATTTTTGGTGACCAAGTTGGCGACTTTGGTGACCAATTTGGCGACTGGTGACCATGTTGGCGAGTTCGGGACCCTCTGGATTCTTCTAGAAATTCGTAGAAAAATCCACTAACTTCACGATCTGTAGCGCGAGCGCATCTTTCCAGAATTTTCGGCCTCTGCTATAAATAGAGAGATACTCGCCGCAGCAGACAGTCTGATTTTAACCAGCGAGTAGTGAGCACTGTTTTGATTAGCGATTAGAAGACTTGCCTTGAATTTGATAAGCTCGGCTGTGCTTGTGAATAGTCATTTACATACGTAAATTTTAGACACTGCTTATTGTGTCTGAGTGCTGTTGAAGGTGTGAAATCCTTCTGTTAATTATTCTGAAAATTTTGCTGTTAAATCCTGTATTTTCAAGGATTGATTTGCGCCAATAAATACTCATCGCTCTTAAAGAACTGTCTTGTTGTTTACGTCTGATTTTGCATAAAATCCTCGAACCCCGATCTACGTAACAATATATATTGTACAAAAATTGAAAATAATTACTGTCAGTACTCATTAAATTAAATCTGCATTCCAAAGCATTAACTGCTTCGTCCAATGTAAGAAAATAAAACTCAATCTCGAATTTTAATTTAGGATATTCCATCGGATCATTTTGTGCTTCATAATTAATTAAGTAATTTTCCGTCGAACTCTGTGACGTGGCTGCGTCACCTCAAAGTTAGCTCATATATCAATCTCGATGGCCAGTTCTTTTGCATCAGTGCTTTTTATCTAAAGTCACATCCTTAAAAAATTCTTTATAATTTCTTGAGAGTTCCATAATAGATGGTAGATCGTAATATTTTGTTTGCAATAGCTTGCTTATTAGATTTTAATTCAACTAAAGATTTCATACCAAATAATGATGGTCATAGGAACTTGAATTGTTAAGTAGAATTTAATAATCCAGATGCCTCATCTCTTAGAGTTGTCAATTTCAGCATTATTATAAAAACTAAGCATCATAAAAACCTTCCAATTGATAACTTAATGGTTTAACAGCCTCTATTCAGCGTTCCCAGCTATTTACACTAAGTGACCTTAAAGTTTTATGCCCTTTATAGATTTTAATAATATAACCCAACGAAAAGTTGATGAAAAAAATAAATTTTTTGAACTATATTTAAAAAAGTACAGGCTTCTAAGGATGCTTTTGCCATGTCATTAACGACAAAATTAAAAAGTGGCTACTACATGGCACATAAATTGTTCGCGGATTTAACGTTCTTATTTTAAATTGAGCCCCTGATTTCTCGCCTTTCACATTCACACCGTTATTGTAGGCCTGCCCCCGCATATCTAGAAAATTTAGCCCTAATTTGTTTTAAGTTTCTCAACTATTAAATTTGAAAGTTCTCTTCCAGTTGGAAACCAAAAACTTCGCATTGGTTTTAACGATAACTTCGTTAGAATTAGATTTCTCATTACATGTATATTTACCATAAATGTCATTTGTTCGATCTAGCTGGCATCAGGGGCGCAATCTAAAATTATCGAATAATATTTAGCTTGTTTAATTTTATGAACAATGTATAATTTAATATTCTCATATAAAAGAGAAATTATCTCGTTCTGAATATTTTTCCCTAGATAGTGCACTTAACTTCTTCCTTTTTATTCTTCTTTCTAAATTTTCCATAACAAAAATAAAGTATTTTTAAAATTTGGTCCAAATAATGCCCCGGACATGGGTCCGGTTTGTCCGGCCCTAGAGCCGCCACTGGTAATATATCACTAGTTTTTACTGCACAGTTGCATTGTCTTCAACAAATTTAGGTGTCTACGGTAGCCAAGCGGTCAAGGTTACGAAATCGAGTCACACATACACATATGAATCTGAGCCTTGTACCAATGAAGCCGATGCATGCTTTAAATATTTCGAGGCTAAAACGTCCTCTTATTGGTGTGATGTGGAAGTTAGAAGAGGGGGTTTCAGCGCAGGTGTCGACCTCATCACTTGACCATGGTCCGTAGCCAAACGCCTTCGAGTAGTTGAACAGTGAGACGTTAATATTCACTCTCACTCAAGAAATTCAGAGAATGCATTTCCCCCCATTTTTTTAAGAGCAAACACGCATATTCACAATATATTTATCATAGTTTGTTTTTAAATTTGTGTCATAGTACCTTTTAAAATTATATTCTTTAGCAACTGAATTATAGTTTAGTTTTTACATGTCAGGCACAATATTTTATTCTTGCATTGGGCATAAAAATATTGCAGTTCCCATTTTTCTTGAAAATTACGATGTTCATCTTCAGTTTATCTTTTCTTACTCTGTTCTTGAAGATTATGTTTTTATTAAATAACTTCTTAGTTTAATATGAATAAAAACCAAAATTCCCTTTCATTTACAAACTATTGAGTAAACACTATATTTTGTCTTTTGGTCATCTTAGGGTTTTTAAATTTAAAAAAATAATGTTTCACCTGCTTCTGGTCACGATTTTCGTTTCTCACTGATTGAAAACTTCAAAGAGAGATACAAGTCGCACGCTCGATGAATCGTAGTGAAATTTATAACAAATAATATTCATAAATGCTTTTAAGAATTTAATAAAAATTAGTTTATTATAGTAAAATTAAATAAATAAAATTTAATAAAATATTAAAAATTATTTTCCTTTAAAGGCTATTTCTATAATTAATAAGGATTTTAAAAAAACAAGAATAGATAACAGAGAGAGAGAGGTTAATATGTTGTAAGTTTACCGGAAATAAACTTCAAAATAAAAAAACCTTTAAAGATTGATTTTGTAAACTGTAATTAATTTTGTAAAATGTCTCCTCGGGCCGCAACCTATGTACTGGCGGGCCGCATGTGGCCCGCGGGCCGCGTGTTTGACATGCCTGTGCTAGAGCTTTAAAACATGTTTTGCATTTAAAATCATTGAAATCGTGAAGAAATGAGACAACAAGAATGGAGATTTAAATTTTTAGTATTATAAGAATCTAAAGTAATTGGATAGAAAATATAATAAAGTTTGTGGATTGAGAATAAAATATAGTACAAGTGCCTTACAGTATAGTTATAATCAGAAATATTTTTTTTACCTTGGTAATTTATTTGAAATTCTAAGAGAATTATTCTTGAATATTTGCATGAAAACACAAAAAGAAATTTATATGTAGTGTAAAGCATGACTTATAATCATTAACCAATTAAGAGAATAACGTTCTCCTTCTCTCAAAATGCATTTATTATAAAATATAAAGAATTTTCTAACATTTCAACACTAATTTATGTTCTAAATCTTCAAAACTTATTTTGGCATATAATGATAAGAATCAAATGAATCCTAATTATTATAAAGCATTATCTGATACCTTATCAATAACATAAAAAAATTCTTAATACAAGATATAATGAACTAAACTTTTTAAAATTACATCGATGATTATTTAAAATGCAACACATCATGAAGAGAAAAAGATATTATATACAAAATCAAATTCATTGAACAAAAAATATAAAAACAAGAAGGAAATAATCGAAACAATAGTCCATTTGACAAAGGAAACTACATGTTGTTAAAATTCCTCTGGAATCCTAGCGGATAGTGCATGCTGGATCAACTTTTTTGCCAATTGTTGATCATGTGCTTTCGACAGGTCAGGGTGGGTTAAGGAAAATGTGCTAATGAAAATTTGTACAACGTGTCTTGTCACTGGCATTAGCAAGTTCTGTGTCTGAGGTAATAATTTTTTTATCCACCTGAAAGAGCTGTCTAGGAGCTCATTTATCTTCCTTTTTGATACTAGAGTGGAATTTAAAAACTTTCCTTCCATCCTTCTGCCAGTTAAGAAATCCTTAAAAGATATTCGTTTTTCGACGAGCAAAATTTTTCTAAACAAGGCCGATTGCCTTCTCCACGCCTGAACATTCGAAGATCTGTGCGCTAGTCATCCTTTTTTTCAGTCTATTGCGGTTAGTATTCACGAAGTTGAGCCCTTCCGACCCAAAACACCTATATTTGTGTGTATGTGTTTACTTTTACCCTAGAATACACTTTACACTTTTTTGGACTATACAACATTTTATCATTAATAAGATCACAGTTTCTGCTTGAATGTAGACAAAGGCGTAACAAAGAACATTAGAGCCCCCCTGCAAAGTTAGATTTTGGATCTTACGAAGAATACGTACTTAGCGTCAGTCAAGTTTTGGGCCCCCGAGAACCCTGCCCCCCCCCGCGATGTGGGGGTGTATGTTATGCCACTGGATGTAGAGTGGAATCAATAATACCGAAATATATTTATTGTTTCATCATTGCGGTAAAGGTGATCCAATTAGCTTTCCGAAATTAAACGAGATTCTAGAGAAGGAAGTTGGCTATCTACATGAAGATTCAAAAGAAATTTCTAGCATAATTTGACAGTGGTTAGAGCCCAGATCGTCAATGCCTATTCGATTCATGGGCTCATCAATGCCTGAGGTGACCAGTAAAATATCTGAATAGATACAGCTTCCATTGTAAAGTAGGAATGTGTGAAAATCATTGTGGCTCTAAACTATCTCATAGGTGCTGAAGAAAGATCTTTCACATTTTTTCCCATCCTCGTTAGTGTCGTTATTTCCCCCATATTGATGAATGGGCATTAAAATATCCCAGGAAAGCAGTACAACTAGTGGAAAGATAAGAGAAGTTCAGTTTGCGTTATAAGGTGGGCTATGAAGAGCAAAGATTTTAAGACACTTTCCGTTCTTCCATATATTCAGTTTAAAGACTTCACCAGTATCAGGAGAGCTCTCCATATCTCTAATAATATGGAAATCAGAAGAAAGCTCAGTTTTCACTTCAACCAGGATGCCACTTGTTATACGTCTGGACTTAGGAAGGACTAGCTTTTACCCGCAGCTCCGCTCGCGTTGATGTCTTTAAATAACTGTCAAAGTCGTAACCACATTATCATTAGAAAGTAAGTAATATAATATGGTAATTTTTTTATTGCTTGACTGGAACCAATAAAATTAAAAAATTCTAAAATTGAGCTAAGTTTAAAAAATTTGAAAACGCAATTTATTATAATAATTAACAACAAAAATTCAATAACTTAAACTATTAATATTTTTAAAAAACGAATATATCTACGCATAATATATAATTCCTCTTTAAAAGAGCTCATGTATACCATATTATATGTCCTTCCATCAGTTGCAAATATGTGAAGATTTGGGCATTGGACACACCTATTAGGCTACATATAGTTAGTTGGCCAGGGGAAAAACATTGCTTTTCCAAATGCACCACTGCTACCTGAAATGTTAGCTTTGTTAAAAGCAACATTAAAACTGGAAATTGAACTCGTTTGAATTGAAACGGTAGGTCAGTGGGGATACTTGGAATTCGAGGTATGATAACACTATCCCTTTTCATGACATATGTTAAAATATTGGCACCAAGTATATTCTGCATCAGTTTTGTGATTCAAAGCCTCGTTCCTTTACATAGTCGAGGAGCATCGAGATTTTGCTTAAGTATAACTGGTACATTTAGTTTTTAATTGAAGTTTATGTGAGGGTACACCCGAAAGTTCAAGTGAATTTAAGAGCACCGTGGGACATGAAGTACTTTGTTCTTTATCCATGATTGTATTGATTGATAAATATTTCTTCATTTCCCTCCTCCCCCGCACGTCGTTTAAATTTTCAATGTTGATTTTATGAACAATGTCATTGTTAGGCACCAATATTGATCTAGCCCGCAACCATTGATCCCAATTTAAATTTTATTGCAAGCCCGAGTAAATTTAAGCAATAAGATTTTCATCCCTTTCTTGTATGTAAAATATAACCTCCAGCATTTGCATTCAAACATCCATAACCGATTTTCAATTGCGTCTCTGCATAATGTTCCGAATCTACGTCATTATGAAGATACACTCTCATATTCGTTTTCAGACTGAATTTTTCAACCTTTGCCCATAAGCTTGATGATTTAATAGAGACTGATTTCATCTGCCGGTGTACCCCCTCTGGATTACAGGGAGAGTTTTTCAAAATTCACCAGCCAATATATCGTAAAGCGACCATTCCTCCAATAACATCTGTACTATCTCGTAAATCCTGAAGAGTGCGATTTAACGCTTCTATAGCTTTCTTGTGAGACATCGTACTTTTATCCCACACTAAAAGCTTACATTGTGGAAGCATCCTGCCTTGAGAGCTATTTTTTCTGAAATTTCAGATGAGTGAATCTTCAAATGCAATATTAAGCGATAATTTTAAAACGGAATGTGCAGTACGACCGTTGGTCAGTAAAGTCGCGGCTAAACCAGAAGAAGCCATGGCAACTACTATCTTCTGGGTTTTTTCTGATGGTCATTAATAATAAGTTTAGCAAAAACGTTTTTCCGGTTCCTCCAGGGGCGTCGAGAAAAAAAGAGTGCACCACTGCCGGATTCTATTTTGCGTAACACTTGTTGGAAAACGTGACTTTGTTCTGGAGTTAATTCAGGGATAAATTCTGCTACTTGTTGTTGTAATGCTATAAAATCGTAGTTTAATTCTCAAGCATTTTCATTATTGAAGTCATTTCCGTCGACACGTCTAGGACTAATCATTCTAAAATCATGTAGCTTCTTCCCAACCATTCTGAAAACCTTTATTGCGTTTCGTTGTAGATGTGTTCATTGAAAGGAATGTCTTCCGCCATGTAGTTGTACTTATTACAAAAGGTTTGAGGATTAGAAAGACCGAAGATGAAATAAGTATTGCGTAAAGCTCCCTAATTTTATTCGGTGAATGACATTGTGTGTCTTCCTCTATAGTAATATCTTGTATATCTTCAAAGTAATACCACCATGTAAAATATTTGGCTCAGTAAAAGTTTAGGTTAAAAAGTTGAAAGTAATAAATATTTGATAAATCAAAACTCTTTATGAAACTGTCAATTAATATTATCATAGAATTTTCAATATCACGCGCGCAAATTGCTAAGATTTTATTTCGTTTCCCTCTTTAAAAAGTGGGAGAAAATTTGCATTAAAATATCTGGGATTGTCGGAATAGAAAACTTCTTAGCCAACTTGGCGATATTTCTCACAGTTTGATTTTGACATTGAATAAATGTAACGCAATAAACGTTAGACGTTTAATAAAAAAACCATTTAAAAAATTGCTTTTCGTAAAGATGCTAACTTACACTATGTTTCAGTTATTTGTTACAAATGTGAGAAAATTTTTATTAAAATTTCCATTATTGACCAAATGCATAATTTTGCGCCAACTTGGCGTGGAGTAAGCAACGTCCCACGGTTTTACTCGTATAGTTCCCGTTCCCGTAGGAATATGGAAATAAACTATACCTTATGTTACTCGCTGATAATTTAGCTTTCTACCGGTGAAAGAATTTTTAAAATCGTACCAGCCGTTTCCGAGATTAGCCGGAACAAACAGACAGACCAACAGACAGACAGACAAAAGTTTTAAAAATTGATTTTTTGATATACGTACCATATATACTTCAAATGCATTTAGTAAAAAGCTGCTAATTTGAAATTACAAACAGACACTTCAATTTTATTTATTTGTATAGATATAGAGGGAGTATCCATTAAAAGGGAAAAACCCCAGTCAGTCATTGGTAAGATTTGCCTCCATAACCTTAAAGCATCATTCATATTAAGCGTTTGCAGAAGTTCTGCTCTCTTGGGTTGAACATACCACCCGCATTCCAATTGCAACACGCGCAAGGATTCTCTTGAAGACATTATATACAAGGGACTAGCCAAAATTGTAGATCTCTTATCACGACCCTACGATCAAATGGGAAGTGTAGGTGCTCGGAATCAAAAGACATTTTAATAAAATCAACACCTTTATTTTTATGTATCGAATCACTATCTAAATTTACTTTAAATGAAAAGAGCTGTCAGCTTAGATATTAGCTTAAATATCAATAATAGTTATTATATACTTACCTTTGTCGCGTAAATCTGTAGCAATAATGATCTTTCGACTTGAACTCTAGTAGCTGCAATTATTATAACTCTAATACTTTAACTTCAGCCTGACAATAATCGTCAAACTCCTCCTAATGCCTATTTCTCTTGACTTTAAGTACAAGATGGGGCGTGGGAACTTCCTGTTTTGAACATGTTGTAGTGATATTCGCACGAAGGGGAGGGTGTGGGGAGGAGTTTGGAGCAAGAGGTGGATGGGATATTTGTGTTCTTGCCAGTCTCAGTCTCAAACATGTTGTGGTCGAGGTAGCAGCGCGCTTTTGACGCGGAGGCGTATTTCTCTAACGGTCATGCGGTGATTGCAGTACAACGTGCCTTTCGATATTCCTCCATAAGGTCGTGTTCCTGACCGGAAATGTGTTTCAATGTAGATGAACATATTCCAAGCAATAGAGAAAGGAAAAGATCTCCGAAGATCGTTAGAACGCTTGAAAATGTGAAACGAGACGTGTTAATTTTGACCAGTATGTGGCAAAGATCCAACAATTCTTCTTACCTGCTCTCCAAGAAAGGGATCTTGAAAACGTGTGGTTACAAGATGATGGGACCACAGCCCACACCTCCAGGGTTTGCATGGGTGTTTTTAAAAAAACCTTCCCCGAATGACTGATCTCCCTATGAGGAGACGCAAGCTAGTTCGCACTCTCACCTGATTTATCCCCTCCTGATTACTTCCTGTGGGCTTATCTCTAGTCCCTGATCTACAAAGATCATTCCAAGACCCTGGAAGACCTACGGAACAACATCCGAGCCGAAATTGACAATATTCCGGTCGATATGCTTGTAAAGGTGACTCGAAGTTTTCGAAAAAGACTGCATCAGTGTATTGATACTGTAAAGCTAAATTTAACAGACGTGTTTAAAACTGTGTAAATTCAAAGTTCCAATATTGTAATAAACAATAAAGTTTGTTGTTTGTTGTTGAAAAATAACAATAAAGTCGAATGAAACATATTGTGTATTTTATTGCATTTTCAAGACAGGAAGTTCTCATGCCCCACCCCGTAGTAATTCCCATTAATATAAACCATAGTTTCCTTTAGAAAAATCGATTTTTATAATCATACAACAGCTAAAGTATTTTTCCCTGGAGGATTAGTGAGAAACGCGAATAGAATCCGTTACACAGCCGCAGAAACGTAACAAGAATGCACCACGGGGAGGTAAATCTAGGTTGCACCCCAAAGTTCATCATTTAGTGCACGAATTTGCCTTTTTAGCAGTTATATATTATTTACATAGTCATCTTATTTGTAACAATATTTTAAGTACTTATTTAGTTTTAAAATTATAAAGTTATTGAATTAAATCATTTTTGTAATGTTATCGTTTCACATTTAAAATCTCACCATAAATCTAGATGTAAAGAACTTGTTATTATATTAGAGCCAATGGCTTTTGTTGCTATACATTCCTTACAATCAACCATTCAAGTTGTGACGGATCTGTACGAAACCTTCTCACTAATCCTCTTGGGGAAACTTTGGGGCTAACATTCGAGTTAATTCACAACCATCCCTTTGAAGAAGAACCCTGATACGGAGATTAGTTTAACGAAAAAGTCAAGGTTTTGTAATTGTAAGATAGAAGGAGATAGGAACTGTTGTGGCGATACGTAGGTGAGATTTAATTCATTTTTCCATCATGAGTTTAGAAGGGAGTTTGCCACTATACTAAATTAGCGGATTGAGAATTTATAATCTAAGATAGATTAGGTTAAATTAAACTGATTACTTGGACTTGTTTACTTAATAATCATTGCTTTCTTTATATCACTCCTAGGGCATCATCTTGTAGTTTAACTTGTAGTTGATTAGTGTGCTTGAATAGTAATAAAATAATAATTATTATGGAAGTTTCTGGTGATGCTTTGTTTCTCTCCCCCCCCCCCACATCCTTAGGTAGGCAGGATGGTGAGGGAGTGACTTCAAATGGAAAGTCGCTTACAAAGTAATACATTTTGTCAGCTTTTAAATTTATAACAAAACTTTCATGTCTTATAAAAAATTGATTTTTTTTTTCATTATTAAATGTGACTTGTGATAAAGAGCTTTCCTTTAAAAGTGCTGCTTGAATTTCGACAGCACTAAATAAATTTATGTGTGTGAATAGGATCAACCTTCCGCTTTCAAAAAGGTTTAGATGAATCCTTTGGTAAATTTCCCAAAGTGTATATTTTATGAAAGTTCCAAAATTGGTCATTCCTTTTTGCGAACTCTTAGAAAATGGGAACTACTTCATTTAAATATCTCGTGTATAGAGATTTCAACATTATAATTGTTAATTTTTTTTCTCGTTTAATTTCTGGCCCTATGAAATTGGAAAATTTATGATTACTGTGTGAATTCCATAATTGTTTTATTACACCCATGATGAGTTCACCCCCTCAGGTATCAAATAATTTGAGACAACTCGACATTATTCAGGAGCACATATTTGAGCTAAGAATGAGGTCAAGGAATTTTGCAAGTTTTACTGTTAATGAATTCTGTCAAGGCATAATTGAATCCCTTCTGATAAAACTGTAGGATTGTCCTCCTCTGCTATGTAGTGGATACGGTATAGCCTAGTGGTCAAGGTAACGGACTCATAGCCGGCATGTCATGAGTTCGAGTCTAGTACCACTGAAGACCCAACGTGTAGGGGAGCGATGTATGTTCAACCTGTCGAGAGCTCAAAATCCTCCCGTTGTTGTGGTAGTCGTCCTCGTCACTTGACCATGGTTTAAAATTACGAGGTCCTTCGGCAAAAATCATCGAGTAGCTGAACAGTGCGACAGTAATATTCACTCACTCCTCCACTGTGTGTAAAATCTGAAAAAAACCTGAGTCTTGTTGAGACGAATAAAATAAAATTATTAGAGTATGTGGGTGATGATGTATTTGTAAGTTTTTTCATTATATAAATTCAATAGTAGCTTTAAAAATAAATCCCTTATAAGGAAGTACTGTAAATTAAACCAAATCCCTTAGTATTTCAATGGAATAGTATGAAAGTTGAAACGTAACTCGGAATTTATTTCAGTCCGTCGATGTGTCTAAATTTTTCACGTCTTTCGGTTCCATTTACATAGATTGAAGCACTTATTTGACTCGAGTTGACAACGAATGAAACAGGAAAATTTATGATGAATTTTATTCTTATTTTATAAAAGACAATACGAATTTTATACAAATAAATGTGAAAATTGTGAATTCCTTAGAGTTAAGAGAATTTTTAAATTTCAAAACACTGCTGGAAAAAAAGTTAATCTAAAATATGATTCAAACTTTGGAGGGGGATTTGTGAAACACTACCTTCACATTTCAGAAATTATTTAATAAATACATGTAGACTCTGACGCAATGAAATAAAAATTATTTCTTTAATTTTTGTAAACGTAGAAAATACGTTCAACCTGTAAGAAGATATGTACGATCATTATCACTTAATGTTATGCATTTTGATAAATTAATGGAATTTCAAAAAGTTTTTAGCGATAAAGTGATGCACAAATCCCTATTACTCACTATCAAGGGATTACTGATAGTAAAAATATGGTAAAAAAATAAAGCTATGAAATAAAAAAAAATAAAACTGAATATAAATATTGAAATAGGATCAAAATGTTTAATAAGAATTGGATAATTTTGTGTCTTTAATGTTTTTAAGTTCAAAAATAATTCGATTGGGGCTCGATGATTCAATCTTGTGCAAAGTATTTTATTTAAATCTTTTAAAATGAATATAAATTGGTAAAATCTTTTTTAATTAGTAAAATAATGAAGAACTGAAATTTTTGAAACTATAAACTATACAACAATGGATCTTAAACACAGAACTCGATAAACAAATTTCATTATTACCTCACAATGAAATTCTAACTAAAACTGTATTCTTGCAAACAGTGATACGTTTCAACAAAGATAGACAACAGTATTCATTCAGAAACAGATTAGCAATCGAGTTATTAATCGCCGCCATCTTGCTTTCATGTTTGCATAAGCTTTTTAAAAGATGATAACTTTTGAAGATTTTGTAAAATACTATTAAATCTATCTCAAGAGACTGTCATTCGATCCAAATTTGTAAGTAGTTTAATTTTCTAAAAAAATAAATAGTGTATAAAAACAAATAGTTACTTTTTAACCAATGTTGACATTGTCCAAAAATTACTTATTTTCAGTTCGTTGTTTCTGAGAATTAAAGAGGTAAAATTATTTACACTATGAATAAATGTGGATTTACTATCAAAATTAAATAAATTGAATCAAACATGCAAACGGTTCCTTTAACAATTATTTACCAATTTCCTTATCCATTTAAAAGGAGCTTTGCTGTATGCCCAAACACTAATGTGTGTATGCTATCTTATTCGCAATTTATATAATTACAATGTTTCTTTCTTGAGTCTTTGCAAATAGACGAACATGTTTCTAATATTCTCTCGAGTTCAGCTTTATCGGATTCTATGCACTTATTTTCTTATTTGACAAATACATATCCTCTGCTTCATACACCATGCTTTGTCGGAAAACACTGGAGCTTAAGCTGGTCAGTTCATAAACCGCTAAAAGTTATTGTTTACATATTCTGTCGTAAGTTATAGGAATACGCAGTTTTTTTCTCGTTTGAACTGCCCTTTATAGCGTCAGTTTTCTATGTTATAGAGAAAATTTATTTAACTTCTCTCTCTCTTTCCATATAAATATTCATGCGTTTCAAGTAAAATTTAAAACGTATAAGCAGAGAAAAATTTCAGAAATTTCCCACTTTTATTCTGCTTAGTATTTTACATTCTTAACTACGAAAAAAGCAGTAAGAAGTCACATTTTTGCTTATGGGCAAAATCCACCAGCAAAATCGAACCTTAGAAGTCGAGAAGTTATTTCTTATTTCTCATTTATAGTATCATATAACTACATAAATACTTTTTTTAAAAAAAGAATTAGCAATTTAGAAAAAAATATGTGTATATGGAAAAATTCGAAGTTTTTTGTTCTTATTAAACATAAATTTTTTGGGGGGGGGGGGAGCAAGTGTCCGAAAATAAATAAAAGTCACTGTACATTAATATAATTTCAAAATTCAAATTGGGTTTGATAATTTAATTCATGTATTTTGAGGCGTGTTACATTTTACAAACAAATTTATATGAAGGTATTTTATTTATTTTAAATTACATTTTAATTAGTTCTCTTACAAAGATCGAAATTTCCTTGCATAAAAAAGTCTCAGATGCTAAATTGACTTGTTAATGAGTATGTTGAACAAAACATTCATTACATTCATTTGAGTAAGACTATTCGAATAGTTAAAATGTCAAAAAGAACAAATAAATCAATTCAGAGAGTAGTCCATGGAGTTTGGATATGAAATAAATCAGAAAACTGATTCTGGTTGACTCAACGAGACTGAGCTCTCCCGATAAGGGCCTGGGGCTAGGGTATCCCAGGCGGACCACCCCTCTAGCTCGTTGAAAACAACAGATGCTGATCTGTAGAGTAGTATTGAAAGTTTAATCAAAATTACAAATGAAAAAAATTGAATTCTCAATTCAAATATTAATTGAGAAAAATGTATCTTCAAAGAGTTTCTCGTGAATTGGCGTAAATTCACAAGAGGAGCTTTACATAAGGTTGTCAAAAGGACTATAAGGGGAGAAAGGACATTTTATTTCCTTCCATGTACAAACTCTACTCATGCATCAAAGGTTCAATGGATGAGTATACCTAGCCCACTATATTATGTCAACCAACAGAAGGCAGCGGGAAGTGTCTAATTAGAAAACTATTTTTTTGAACACTTATATATATATTTCTAAAAGTCTAACATAATGAACAATACATCTTTGCAAACAATTACCAACCTGCACCAGTTTATATCAGAGAAACAAAAATAGTAGTTTAAATGGAAAAGAGAGAGAGAGAGAGAAAAGAGTATCAAAACATAGACACCCCCCCCCTCTTTTACGCGTCAGTTGTTATGACGTTGAAATCAAATAGCGACGCATTGAGAAACATCTCAGATTTTAAAAAAATTGGCAGTTATAGAGACTGCCAACAGAAGTGAAAACCTAGAACTTTTAGTATTAAAACTTGAAATTTCATAATGTTTGAATTAAAATTATCATCATCAATCTGATTTTCACTTCTATTGACACTCCGAGCAGCAACTAAATGCATGTTTATATGGTTTTTTATTATTCAAATATATTACGGGCTGTACAAGATCATGACAAAATATAAATACAATTCAATTGAAATAACAATTAATATACAATCATATTATTTATGGATAGTATTTGTATTTACTTAACTTTCAATGTACTTGATTTTTAACATTATTTTAATTGTTTGCATCGTCATCATTAATTTCAACAATACATAGACTTTTTGTACTTTCAATTATTTCATTTTATTCTAAAAAGATACAATAGGCTTATGAAAACTAAAGTAAGAAAGGAAAATGTTTGATTCAAATTTATCTAAGTATCGCGTAAAGACCGAATCGATCGTCGTTTTATATATTGTAGTACTGAGTTTTCGATCATTGATTTATTTAAATTAAGTGTTTCATTTAGAAATTCAATTAGTGATATATTTTTATCATCTGCAAAGTTAACATTGAAGTCTCCACTTAAAATCATCGGTACATTATCATATTTTTCTCCAAATCTTTTTTCGAGTATTCCAGAACCTTCTTTTTAAAAAATGATCAAATTTTCAAATAAAAATTGTTGTATCTGACTCATAGATTTTCCAGGCGAAATATAAACGGCAACCATAAACATATATTGCCCATTCTCGGAATCGCAACGAGCAATGCACAGTATATACACATTGAACTTTTCCCTAAATCTATTCAACTTCACTTATAAGATATACACAGCACTATACGTAAGCTGTATAGCTACAGATATACTGCTATAAGCATGTCAGTGAAGCGAACGCACGAGATTTCACCCATCCAAAAAGTGTCTAAGGTGAACAGCACACTGCGCGGGCGTCAGTCAGAGCATGTCGGTGACGCAAACTCATAAGATGCCCTACCCTACCCAAAAATGCCCAACACCGTTAAAGAAGTTTTCACTTCAAAAATTCGTTACAGTGTACTAAAATTTAAAAACCATATTTATGAAAAAATAATTTTCTTAATAAAAAATTTTTATGTACCAAGTTTTTATAACCATTTTCATGCATTGTCATTCACTTCTGAGCTATAGTCCAAATATTAAGTCTCTAGTTCATCGTAAAGTTAGTTTAAAATCAATTACAAAATTCCACCCGGACAGATACACAAGAAAGCGAGTTAATAATAACATTGTAACCTGGGGGCCTCTATTTGACCCCAGAGCCACGAAATTGAATACACAAACGCAACTCGACCCGTGAGGTTAATTCGTGTAAGTTCAAGAGTTACTGGGCCTCTATCGAAATCGGGGCCCGCCTCTTCGGGGACCCAGGTTCAAGACTAGAACTGTTTTTTTCACATTTTCTTGCATTATCGTCTACTTCTGAGCTATGGTCAAAATTTCAAGTCTCTAGCTCAATTAGTTTTGAATCGCTTGGGAAGTTAGTTTAAAATCAATTACAAAATTCCACCCGGACAGACATAAAAGCCTTTTCAGGAGCCCGGGTTCGAGACTAGAACTTTTTTTTTTTGCATTTTTGAGTTATTGTCTAAATTCCAAGTATCTAGCTCATCGGGAAGTTAGTTTAAAATCAATTACAAAATTCCACCCGGACAGACACGAAAGCGAGTTAATAAAAACATGGTAAAATGTTAAAAGATGTTGAATAAATAAAAAAGTTTTTTCAAGAAGATTAATGAAAGTTATTTGAATATCGAAATTAATATTCATTGCGAAAATTTTAAAAGTAACATGAAACGAAAATTGATACGTATATATACAAATAGTTTATAATTGTATTTTTATTTATAAGCAAAAATATAACACATTAGAATAACCCAATTCGAAAAACTAATTCAATGTTACGCTAAAGAAAAACGTGTAGACAAAAATAGTCAAAATATTTATCAGATTTCTATGGAAATTATACTACTGTTTGAAAAAATACAACACCGTGAAGGAATTATCAGAATTTAATGAAATTTAATGCACAAACGACTTGTATTAGTACAAACAAACGACGAAATTTTCAAAGCAAAAAATACATAAAAAAATAAATAAAAATAAGTGTTCGAAATCAGTATTTGATGTAGACACCACGCGCTGTAATAAGTGCTGCTATACGACGTGGCATGGAGTCAAAAAGATTTTGATTGTCTGCTTGTGGAATAGAGTTCCATATTGCTTATATGCGCAGGAAAAGTTCATCTTTTGAAGCTGCAGGGCACGTATCACGAGCTAGACGCCGACCAACCAAATACCACTCGTGCTCAATAGGCGACATATCCGGCGATAAGCAGGCCAAGGAAGAAGTTGTACGTGTTGGGCTGAACAGAAGTCTCGAACAGTCTTTGCAACATGCAGTCGAGCATTATCCTCCTGAAAGTTAGCTCCGCGGATGCCTTGAAGGAAGGGAACGACTTCGGGCTTTAGCACTTCACGGACGTACCTGTTGCTATTGAGATCACCCTCAGTTCTCAGCAAATTGGATCGTTCATAAGACGAAATCGCACCCCAAACCATAACTCCGGGTGTTAGGCCACTATGTTGTTCGATAAAGCACTCTCATTCGACGTCACCTTGCGTAATCAACTGCCAGTTTTTCTGAACTGTTCGGTGTTCGTCTGTCCACTGCTTCCAAACTTGAATCATTGTGGAACTGTTCCGCTGCACTCAAGATCTATTGAACGATAGAAAAATCCTTCTTCTCGAAGGCTGATAATCCTCCACCGTTTAAACTCCGCAAGTTGTTGGAATTTCTCCTTATTTTGTCGTGGAGGCGTTCTTAGGTCTCACTAAACGTTCCCCACTAACAAATAATCGTAAACTATTTCCACGTCCCACTACAGACTTCTATTTATATGCTTTCAGCATCAGTGCAGAGTGCGCTACTCACGCCACGCATGCGCGGTGGCTCTGAAACTTTACTATTTTATGTAACATCTTATAATTCATATTTGCTACAAAGTTCATTTAATTCTGATGATTCTTTCATGGTGTTGCATTTTTTACAAACAGCAGTGTATTTTTAAAAAAGTTTCCATTCTTGAGTTCTAAAATGAAAAGTGTGAGAGACAATCGGATATAAAATGGACTTTTTCAAAATATCTTTTCTTAAAACAATGCAGACCAAAATTACACCGATGTTTTATTTTACCATAGATCCTCCCTTAAGACTTACCATTATTTTCGATGTATTGGAATTTTTAAAAAAATTAAAGTATGACAAAAGAAGCCGACTGTGCTCACATATTCTCTG